>JASANC010000121.1:0-22516 GCA_030248135.1 Theristus sp. LFF4_11 | reverse complement strand
TGTGTGCAGACACTCGCCTACTCGTTTCTGATTGGTAATTGTGGTCGCGTCTGATTGGTTTGTGTTCTGTGTTGTTGTGTATTGATTGGTTGTTTCATTCCTAACCCCAGTTAATCCGGTGTCACGTGATTTACTGTATAAATAACCGTGCCCGGCTATTGTTCGGTGTCAGTTTGTGCCAGAACGTGTTTTATTCTTCTGCTTCTTGAGCTACTGATCGTCTTTCCTGTATTAACGTCGAGAAAGTTCTATCGAAGCGGTGCCGTTCTATTCTTCTTCTGTCGACTGTTTTATTCGAATAAATAATAAAAGAAAAGAGGAAACGAATTGAATTGTGAATTAACTGTGGAAATATTAACGACTGACACACACACACACACAACCAAACGCAAACGTGTGTTTTCACTTTGAGCAAAAGTGCAGGTCGACGAAGTTCCGAGCGTGCAGATCGCCACATCGGCGCTCGAGGCCGGGGACTCGGAGCGTGGAGGTCAAACGTCCTTAGTGCGAACAAACCGTTACACCCGGGGTGCACACTTCAAATCGTACACTCTGTCGCGTCTGTAGCGCTACTTTTATTTGCAAGAAACAAAGTGGTTTTCAGCAACTTCGTGTCGAGACCCACTGCAGAGTTACCGTAATCCTTGACATCCAATATTTTGACATTCTGTTATGATGCTGCATGTTTCTGAAAAGTTTCAACTGTTATTCACAAGAAACAAAGTGGTTTTCAGCAACTTCGTGTCAAGACCCAAAACGACCGTTACCGTAACCCGTCGGACCAAACTTCCGATATATGATCGTTTTATGCAATCATGTGAACGATAGCTATCATTCTAGTAGCTTTTCCTGGCAATCAGGGACGTTTTAAAAAAATCGTGTCGAGACCCACTGCAGAGTTACCGTAATCCTTGACATTCGATTTTTTGACATTCTGTTATGATGCTGGATGTTTCTGAAAGGTTTCAACTGTTATTCACATGAAACAAAGTGGTTTTCAGCAACTTCGTGTCAAGACCCAAAACAACCGCTACCGTAACCCGTGTGACCAAACATTCGATATATGACCGTTTTATGCAATCATGTGAACGATATCTATCATTCTAGTAAGTTTTCCTGGCAATCAGGGACGTTTTTAAAAAATCGTGTCGAGACCCACTGCAGAGTTACCGTAATCCTTGACATCTAATATTTTGACATTCTGTTACAATGCTGGATGTTTCTGAAAGGTTTCAACTGTTATTCACATGAAACAAAGTGGTTTTCAGCAACTTCGTGTCAAAACCCAAAACAACCGCTACCGTAACCCGTGTGACCAAACATTCGATATATGACCGTTTTATGCAATCATGTGAACGATATCTATCATTCTAGTAAGTTTTCCTGGCAATCAGGGACGTTTTTAAAAAAAATCGTGTCGAGACCCACTGCCAAGATACCGTAATCCTTGACATCCGATTTTTTGACATTCTGTTATAATGCTGCATGTTTCTGAAAGGTTTCAACTGTTATTCAGATGAAACAAAGTGGTTTTCAGCAACTTCGTGTCAAGACCCTAAATTACCGTAACCTGTGTTATTCGTGTCGAGACCCACTGCCGGAGTTACCGTAATCCTTAAAAATCAAAATTTGACATTTTTTTAATTTTTGTTGGAGGAGGGGAGGGGTTTTGTCCTGTCTCAGGAGGGGAGGGGTAGGGTAGGGTTAGGGGAAAAAAAATCCGGATTTTTTTTTAAATTAAAAAAAAAATTTTTTTAATTTTTTTTACAAGTTAGGTTTGTTCGAAGCGTCTCGTCGAGCTGAGTTCATCTAGACTATTTTCAGAACGATCCGGAAAACTATAAGAGCGAAAATCGTGTTTTATTGAAATTATGTCCATTTCATAGAGGGAAAGTTGCATTTTCAACAGTAAAACAGGACAATTTTCGACGTGTACTTGAATATTGAACCGTTCTTAGTTGTTCCTCTTTAGAAAATTACCAAAATTTGACTGTGTTCAAAAATTCCTGTTTGCTGTAGCTAAGTCGGCAACCCCTGTCGACCCGGTCGCCCCCCCCCCCAAGACACTTACTTTCAGGTTCAACCAGCTATGCTATCTGCCACATGGCGAGAGCCCACTCTTCAAATCATCGTATCGAAAACACGTACCATGATTTCGCGATCACGTTGCGGGCAACTAACAGACGCAAGTTTAACACGTTAGTTTAGCTCAGCACGCAAGTTTTAACATGTGGCCATGTTATCGGGTATCTGAAAAACGGTCGTGTGATGTGGTATTAACCAACATCTCCGCTCCAATTGTTTAACAATATATCGCACAACTCCATTGTTGACCTATAACATACGCCAATCAACAAAATATCATGTTCATCTCATGGCCTACCACCGACTGAAAAAACATGTTCTAAGTTGCAAGAAAACGATTTCTGAAACGATATTTCAATTCAGTTAAGTCATTTCAACGCTAAAAATTGACTCTAGAAGTCATCCAAATCGAAAAACATGGAGTACGTCGGTCAAAATGACCAAATAATGACATGTACCTAAGCACACAAAGAAGTTGGGAAGAAAATTTGGTTTGAACTTTCAAAAAATTATGCCATAAATCGAATTTTCAGAGCAAAGTAGAAGAAAAATTTTTCAAAATTTTTTTTAAGTTTGAAAAAAAATCCAAATTAAAAAAAAAACGAAAAAAAAAAATTTTTTTTTCAAAGCCCCTAACCCTAGGGAGGGGAGGGGAGGGGTTTTGTCCTCCAAAAAGGAGGAGGGGAGGGGAGGGGTTTTGTCCTGACCCTGTATTATATTTATATTTTCCGAAAGTTCCATCTCTATTGCAAACAAGCGCTAGGTGGATATGGTCGTAGTCGTTGTGATTTTTGCAGATCCGCAAATTGTTGTGTTGCACTTTGCAATTTGCACCAATAGCAATGTCGACGGCGCACGACGACTTCGGCGATGACCAGGAGATGAACAACGCGATCATCGATTCAGCGTTCATTTTGACTCGCTCCGCCTCCAAGCCGTTAGCGTCGTTTCGTGGACGAGGAGGAAGAGGGGGACGTCGTGTTGCTTCACCGGGCGCCGTGCAAGCCATGATTGGTTGGCGTTTTTGTGTTTGTTTGTAACTTTAATAACGCCGGAGTTTGGTACCTTCGGGTTTCCGGAACCGGCGCGCGTACAAATAATTAAAAAAAACTGTTTGGCGTCGTCGTGGTCGTGTCGTTGTCATGTCAGTCATGCATGTTAGCATGTTCAGGTGCACGGGAGCAGGAGCCTTCTTCATTCCTGTTCCTGTTCTGGTGAAATTCGCTCAAAATGTGGTCACCTGAAAATTTTTAACAAGTTTTTTAATTCGGATTTTTTATTTTATTTTTACTTATCAAATCTGTACTTCTGAAAATGCGTTTTAGCACGCTTTTAAAAAGTTTTTTTCAAAGACTTGATGATTTTTGTGCTTAGAGTTTTGTGGACTTTGTTTTTGGCAGATTTTTTGACAATTTTCACTTTGAGACTAAAGATCGACGAGCAAAGTTCAGATACTGAAAAAACCGAGTGGTGCACTTTTGCAAACGAGAACACAATTTACACAACCATCACTTGCAGCGAACAGTGGCGGCCGCATTGCGCTGTCAAACCGGGCAGCACTGAGTGCGCGACACGCTCAGCGGGCGGGCTTCGTGCATGGTCAAGCTCCATCGCACTCGACCAGTCTGGTTTGCGTTGCGTTTTCGTTTCGTTGTGGTTCTAATTTTTTTTGTTGTCGTTGCCATGAATGATTGTCTGACTCTCACCGTGTGTGTTCGTTCAGTGCCACCAAGTTCAGCCGCAGGTCGGCGCCACTGCTGTCCGACTTGGCCCGTCGTCGTTGTCGGCTCGTGGCGGCATCCGTTACGCACGACCAATCCACAGCACCGCCAGTCGCACACGCGCTGCCGCAAACACTCAGCAACGGCATCGGTCAGCTGACATGATTTGGGTCTAGGTTGTTTTGCATCCAAATGGGTGCATTTTGCATCGTTTTTGTTGCAAATCGGGCAGCTCTTTTTTTGTCACGTCCAGAAATGCGCAATATTCGGGTCAGCACGCGCAAATGCAGCAGCATGCAAACGAGAATGCGCCCGGGTATGATGCCTACGACGACGATGGATGTGATGCGGATGAGTCGGCCGCGTATTTCAAGCGTCCGATCGATCCGTCGCCGGCGACGTTGCGTGTCGCCCAAAAGCGCCACTTCATCGCCAACAACAGCAACGACGGCCGTGGTCTGAAAGGGCAGACGCCTCCCAAGGTCAGGGTTCGCTTGTTTGTGCTGCTGGATTTCTGTGCTATTTGGTGGTTTGAAAAAAATGGTAAAAGCCTAATTGATTGCAATATTCAAGAAAAAAGTTGCGTCACCGTCGCAACGTCAGCAGAATCGCGGCACTGTCGACCTCAGCGGAGCGTTCGGCGTTCGCCCGCAAGTTTGTCACAGTTTTCTGTCTCAGAAATTTTTTTTCACCGAATTATGTTTTTTGCAACTCAAAGTAGTCACACTGACGAGTTTGCATTGTCGCGCAGGTGCACCTGCCAGCGGCCTACATTCGCTCCGTGAAGGAGTGGGTCAAGTACAAGGACGTGCTCGAAATTGTTGCTGATGTTTATGGTCGGTGTTGTTAACGTTGTCAACAATTGCTTGTGATTTTGTGTTCGTTCTAAAGGCCAGTTCTTGCTGACGTACGTCAGTCGCACGTCTCCATGGATGGTAGCATGTAACAACACAAGAACTGACGTGCACGTGCCGTACGTACGTCAATATGAACAGGTCTTAAGCAAGGTCGTTTTTGTAAAACTAGATAGACCATAGTTTGGAGCAAGCTCTCATCAAAAATATGAATGACATCATTGCAGGTTTGTTGTCGTCAGGCGTCGTCGACAAGGCGAATCATCGCAAGGAGTTCACGCTGCAAGATCGCACGGACAGACAGACGTTCAGCTACTGGGAGATTGTGAGATTGCGATTGACACTTGTTTTTCATTGTCACTGTTTCCTGACGATATGTGTGTTTCTGTCAGCACCACCGCTTAACATTTTTTCTTGTTTTTTGTCTTGCAGGACTCGCCGATGCCACGCGTGGCGTGCGACACCGTCATGAAGTGAGTTTTGTTTCTGGGATTTTACATTGTTTGAGAAATTGAGTGTTTTATTCATGATGAGTTGATGTGAATGAATACCCCGCAGTTATTATCAGAATCAGACTGAACAGTTGTCCCCAATTCACAACGTTTTCAGAGTGGCCTGTGTGTGGCGCTACTGGGGCCTGCAGGCGGTCAAGGTCGAGGTCGCCGAGGCTGGCTACGCGTTGCATTTGGAGGCGAAGATCCGCTCCGCAAATCTCGCGCTCCAGAACAAACTCGAACAAGTGGAAATGAGCTTCTTCTGAACGGCTGTAAATGTGTTCGTGATGTGCTTAAAGCTTGTTGTGCCTTTGTTTCTTGTTTTGTTTTGTTTTTGCTGGTCAAAATGGGGCTGGTTTCGGTTCGGTGGATTTGTGTGTTGGATTGTTTAAATTTTGTCGTTTTACTGGGAATGTTGATTATCAGTCAAGTGGTATTTTGTTGTTGTGCTTGCCATGTTATTTCGAAGTTGGTAAATGTTTGTTCATTCCATTATCATATTTTTTATTTCATGATTTTTTGCCAATCTTGTTCAAAATTATGCTGCTTTTTGTGAATCAATCAACAGACAACCAAATTTTGTTTCATTCTTTCAGTTATTGTTTCATTCTGTGCGTGTTCGTCCAAAGAAATGTCTTAGCATTGAACTACCCGAGTGAGATTGAGTGCTTTACGTTTTTTTTGCTCAGCGTCATGCAAATCGAGCTTACCGGTGAATTTAGTTGTGATTGTATGATGTGAATGTTTCATCATATGATGTGCACAATTTGTGCGTTGTTTTCTTTTTATGTTTTTGAAAAAAACGCGTTTGGATTCCAACCATGTGGTAACTACTCAGTAAAAATTTGGTTATTGGATTGGTTATAAGGTGATTTTCACGCCTGGAAACGGTTTCTTTTTCCATTTGCACCGAATTTCTGGTGTTACTGTCGGCATTTTTAGGGATAAATTTAACTCAATTGACTCAACAACAATATTCAGACTTTTAGTTGGCAAAGATCTCAGGCTGTGGTGGCGATGTCCATGTTGGCCGAGCCGCGACGCAAACAGAGAATCTCGATTGATCCGCAGAACAAACGATGGAAGAACGGTTGGTTTGTATGTTCAGTACTACAGCAGGTTTGTTACGGCTCGTGTACTATTCCGGCCCGCGAAATTCCGGCCCGTAGAATTCCGGCCCGGAGAATTTTCGCCAGCAAGAACAATATTAAACCACACGAAGTGATTTTTTGTAAATAAATTCTTAAGTGATTTTTTATTTTTGTTTAGAACTTGCTTGCAGTGACTTGTTGTAGGTTCCTAATCCTAAGCCAAGCCTTTTTGATAAGGTAAAAGGGTCACAAATCCTGTTCATGATAAAAAATTTAAAAAATTAGTTGTAGTTTCTTTTTTTTAAGGTTTCACTTTCCAAAAAAGCAAACAGGACGAACATCATTGAAAATACACTGTAACATGTGAACATCGACATTTTTATTTTATTATTTCATTACCAAAATCACTTCGTGTGGTTTAATATTGTTCGTGCTGGCAAAAATTCTTCGGGCCGGAATTCTTCAGGCCGGAATTAGCGGGCCGGAATTGTACCCCCCCCCGTTTGTTACTGTCACTTTTTCCGCAGGGTGCAGTGCACGCGAAGAAAGCGTCGGTGTAGCAAGGAAACTGCGCATAAACAGGCGAGTGATTGTGACTCGTGGCCGCTCGGCGTTGTGCTGAGAGCTGCATGGCAGCCACATGGCTGCTTTTCCGGCAAGCTCCGAGGAAACTGGGCCTCGTTCGGCGCCGTTGTTAAGGCGATATGACCAGGGACGCGCCTGCACGGCTTCCAATGAGCACAGTTGCCGACGGAGGCGCTAGCCATCACTCGGAATTTTTGTTCTTCGTACAAGAAACCCAATCAATGTATGGCCTATTTTTTTAAACGTGTCCCACTGAAATGACGTCATGTGCCACAAAACATGCGCTTGTCGTTCACAGCAAACCAGACTATCCGTTTAGCCGATTTCTTCCCGTAAAGAAATAGTGAATGTCGAATCAGTCACACCAAACTGAAATTTTAGTGCCTGTACTTTGACAAACGGGCGTTTTTAAATAAAATGACGTCACGTTAGTCCGGACACGTTTGAATAAATCCACAATACATGAAAGACTTGTTTTTCAGACACCGACAAGTTCGGCCAACGAATGCTGGAACGGATGGGCTGGCAGGAGGGCAAAGGACTCGGCGCAACTGGTCAGGGAATCGCCGATCCGGTGAAACTGAATGCGAATTGCGATCAACGGGGTTCGTTTTGATTTGATAATCTCGCTTTTGAGTTTCGTGCGTTGTTTCTTTCAGGCACCATATTTCACTGACCTCCAGACGGTTGGTTGTTTCAAAAGACCACGAGTTTCGGTGCTTGCATTTTGTTTCGGTTTCAAAACGGTAATTCAAACGGCTTATCAAAATGCAGTCCGTAGCATTTGGTCCGCTATCCTTCACCCCTAAAAATCCACCATTCGGTTTTTTGCGTTTCCAGAATTGTGAGGGAGTCGTCTTCAACGAATGAAGCCACCGATTCCGAAATTATGGGGCCAGACATTTCAAGAAACAAAACAAACCCGCATGGTTTTGCAGGCTTGGGCTGCAATGACCGGTCGGATGATGCCTGGCTGACGCACCAGGACGAGTTCAGCGCGTTGTTGGCCTCTCTAAACGCCAGGGACACCGGTGTTGCCACCGACCGAGTGATTGGGCAGACAGCTGGCTCGTCGTCGCTGGAGTGCATTTCGAGGCGGAGTCGTGCGCGAATACAGTTGGTGGTGGTGGGGTGCACTGTTATTTTTGTTTCTTTGCTTGTGGCGTGGCACGGACATTGTTATGAGGGAGACATTGTTCTGCGTGGGAAATCGTCGTGTAATATTATGCAACCACTTCAGTTGAACATCAGCCAGGCTGGTAGAATGAACAGGTCAGGCCGTGAACGGATGAAACTGATGAACAGAAAAAAAGTAGCCCAGAGGGAACCATCGACGTGTCGTTCCAACCTTCAGCTCCACCCGGACGTTTTTTGAAGACGAGTTTTTTCAAAGAGCATCCGCTCATCAGTAACGGCTTTCATGCTTGCCGTTGTAGCTATCACAAGTTCACGAGAGGCAAAGACGTGCAGTCATATACGGCAGAGGATGTCGCCTGTGTGCTCGGCACGAAACGAGCCAGCCGAAAACGAAAGCAATCGAAGCAATCAAATAGTCGAGCTGAAACCGATAAAGTTTTTCCACTTCCGGAGCGTGCAGCTAAAGATAAACGGACAAATGCCAGCGATTTAGCAACTTCAGCTGAATTCAATCAAACCACGAGCACGCAAACGGTGCAGGGTTATTTTGAAGAAAAACTGCGTAAACTCGGAAAATTGTGATTTGTGATACTGTGTTTGGCGGTATTGTTGTGTTAATGGTAGTTTTGTTGACAGGCTTTGTGTTTGTTGGAGAGGAGAGAGTTGTTGCGCAGTGAAAAAAATATAATTAAAACATAGAACACCGAACAGCCGTCGCTCTTTTGAATCGTTTTTCGGTTCTTTCAGATCAACTGCGGCTTGTGCTTTATGGATTTCTGTTTAACAAAAAAAACGCCAAATTTCATGCAACTGCAAGTCTGCAACAATGAGAATCGTAAGTACTGTACAAGACTGTGATAATATGTACAAATTTGGCAGCGTACAGCAGTGTGCTCCAGGGTGTCAGGGCAATGCAGTCAACAGCCACTGTCTCAGTATCGGTGTCGCTTCGTTCAAGATCCACGAAAACTTCGCCCTGAGGAACGCGACGTCGACGGCGACAGACTCGTCGAACAGCTGCGCCGCGTATCGCAGCTCGTGCATGCTCGCAACCGAGTGCAGCAAACGCCTGCTGTTTGCCAACCTGAAGATCGCAAAGTTCGCATTGATTTGCGTTTTTAACACTGAATTTGATTCATAATCTGCACTGTGCTAAAAGACATCCATGCTGTTTCGTCTTACAGGTTCGGTCTTGCCAACTTCATGCTGTGTCAAGTGTCTGTCGGTTTGGCTGTCCAACTTTATGCTGTGTCAAGTGTCTGTCGGTTTGTCTGTCCAACTTTATGCTGTGTCAAGTGTCTGTCGGTTTGTCTGTCCAACTTTATGCTGTGTCAAGTGTCTGTCGGTCTGGCTGTCCAACTTTATGCTGTGTCAAGTGTCTGTCGGTCTGGCTGTCCAACTTTATGCTGTGTCAAGTGTCTGTCGGTTTGTCTGTCCAACTTTATGCTGTGTCAAATGTCTGTCGGTTTGTCTGTCCAACTTTATGCTGTGTCAAGTGTCTGTCGGTTTGTCTGTCCAACTTTATGCTGTGTCAAGTGTCTGTCGGTCTTTCTGTCCAACTTTATGCTGTCAAATCATTAGCAACTCATTTAATTGCATGATACAAAATCGCATGGAAACGGAATATCAGATAATAAATTCGCAAACCGTGAGGGCAGCTCGCGGCGATTCAGCAGCAGACTTTGCCAGACGGCCATGCGCGCCCGCTCGTTTGTCAAAAGAAACGGAATCGTTGGAAAAACACCATCGAACTTCAGTGCCGACAATGTTAGATAGAGTTGCGGCAATTGGACTACCTGCAGACAATTTAATAGTGTAATTTTAGTAAAGTAATGATAGTTTACTGAGGGAAATAACGCATTTGCACCTATAAAGCTGCATGCTGTGGTTTCTTTTAGATAATCCGGTGCTTCCAGGTTTTTAGTGTTGCGGGAAGAAGAATGTTCTTTGTGCATGGTGGTGGGGTGACATTCGTGACGAGTATGTGTGTACCTTTCGCCAGAGTTGTTCGTTTGCCGACGCTGCGCATAACGCCAATTGCTGCGGACGGAATGTGCCCGTCTCTCTGGCGTAATCGTCCGTCGTCGCTTCATACCGCTGCAAGTGATCGAGTAGCCTGTCGATTTGCTGTCGATATCGATTCGGATACCGAGCGATACAGAAGCAGACGTGCGTGAACAGATCAATGTACCTCGATTCGGCCGTGCGTTCACTGTCGTTGTTGCTGTTGTTGTCGTTATTGCCGATCGTGAAATGGCCGTTGTTGTTGTTGCGGAGGTGATCGAGAAAATTCGTCATTCTTTCCTCGGTCAACGGCGTCAATCGGTTGACGCCGGACACGAAGCAAAGCCAGCTGAGCGTTCGAAGGTGGTTTCGGACGAGTTGCCGGTGGAGGTCGAATGCCGACGGCGATAGGAATACGTCATGTAACCGTTGAATCACTGGTTTGAAGTAGACGAGCAGCAACGGATAGACGTCGGTGCTGTGATAAATCGACAGCGTCCGTCCGATGATCGGGATGCTCAGCAGGAGTGGCTCGTGTGCCGTTTCTTTCGACAAGTAGCCTAACAGCTCGATGAAAAGCCGCACCTTCAATGGAAAATTTTTTTTCTTCACGTGCATTTAACGACCGGGATAAATGCTATAAGAAATCCGAATTGCTCTTAAAAACGCGTTTACTGACGTCATTAGTGTCTTTTAAGAAGAGTTCGGCGTCCAACAGCAGTTGAACACGCGATTGCATCGGCAATCCCTGAGGGTCGTCGCGCAATTTGTCGACTAGTGTCTGCCACCCGCCGAGATCATAGTTTACCCGTATTGGAAATCGAACGCCAGCGTTAGCGAGCAATGTGCGCTCATTGGATAGATTGTAACTGCTTCCTAGTTGAATAGAATACTGTTGTTCCGGTTGATTCAGAAACAGTTCAAAGGTGGTATTTTGATCGGTGGTAAACGTCAGCGGAATCGCCCAAACGTCATTGCCGTATTCGTCGAAAGCACTTTGCAACGGTTTTAGGTCGTCCATATTCTCCGCCATCGGCATCGCGTTATCCTTCGGTAGAAATTCGCGGTATCGATGTTTGTCCGCCGTTTCTTGCCGCAGATGGATCGTGATTGAATTACTGTTTGAACTGTTTGTCGTAACAGATATGTGTACCGCCGGCAAACCACGGTTGTTCAACCAGCTGCGCAGAAGCAGCCGCGCTGTGACGGACCGTTTTCCGAAGTTGATCGGTTCAAATGCGTCACAAAAATGCGTCTGATTGACGTTTCCGTACTGATTACGTGCGAGGTAGTAGCGAATCCCTGCGATAAATTGACTGTGGCCCATCATTTCTTCAAGGATAGCGGTCACCGATGCTCCCTTGACGTATAGAACTGGCGTGAACAGTTTGTCCAGTTGTTGTTCGTCGGCTGTTTCTGTCTGAAATGCGTCAAAACACAGTCGCATGATCGTATTTTATTTGAACGGGACGGGTCAATATCAGTTTCACTTGCAGTTCTTCCTGTGTCCACTCCAGCTCTTCTACTCACCCGAAAGACACTTGTGCGTCTATTCGTCACTTCTCGTTGCCACAACTGCTCTAGCGATTCAATGTGGTCGCTTGTTTGCAAATGTTTGGCGTTCCGATCCATGAATCGATGCATGAAGTGAGTGGTGACGCCCTCGTTTAGCCAGATCTCGTCCCACCACGTCATCGTCACCAGGTTTCCGAACCACTGGTGTAGCAGTTCATGTGCGATGATCTTCTCCGTTGTATAACGGTACAGTTGGTGTTCAGTTCTGTTGTCTACAAGCCATATTTGACAATAAGTTGCTACTCAAACAAGAGAAACTGGAGTTTTTTTGAACCATCAAGCACAGTCGATCAATGCGTTAACACGAAACAGTGGAACTCCAAATTATTGGGAATCAGCGTCGTCGTTGGTGATCACGTGTTGCATACTTTCTGTGCAGCAATTGTTGTGAGAGCGGAGTTTGGTTTGTGATTTGCACAGAAAGCATGCATCACGTGATCACCAACCAGTCAGCTGATTCCCTATAATTTAGAGTTCGGCTGTACATAGATGGACTTCGAATCAATGAATATGTTCTGCGTTTATTGCGCAGAGCTAACAAGCGGAAACTCAACAGAAACGCACCATCGTATTTCGGATCAACCATCAACGCCGACTCTGAATAAACGACCAGTCCCCAGTTCTCCATGCCAGCGGCCGGATAGAACGGCGTTGCGACAAAGTCCAGTTTTGCGAGCGGATACCGTAAGCCGAAATAATCCTCCATTCGGTCGAGCGCCTCGATCGTGAACCTCAACGCGAATCGCATATGTGCGACAATCTCCGGGCGACTGTAGATCGTCACTGGCAGGCCACGCGTCGTCGTCGCGTGCACGAAATCATACTCGCCCAACGCGTACGACAGCAGATACGTGGACATTGGTGGCGTCTCGAAGAAGCGCCTGGTGATGTGGCCGAGTTGTTCGTCGATCTGTACCTCGTTGACGGCTGTATTGGCCAACGCCATCATGCCCATCGGATAGCGTAACGTCATGTTGAAGACGGCCTGAAATGATACTGGCGGGTTTTTGATGCGAGTTTGATCGATTGATAAATGCCTGAATATTACCATGAATCAAGGGGGTTTTAGCATTTACAAACGTCTGACTTTGTAAGCGTGATTTTGTAAGGTTGGTCTGTAATTCTAGGCGTGCGTTCATTTGCGTCCCGTTATTTCCGGCCCACGCATTTCCGGCCCAACATTTCCGGCCCACTCATTTCCGGCCCATCCATTTCCGGCCCACCCATTACCGGCCCCGTTCATTTGCGTCCCACGCATTTCCGGCCCACTCATCTCCGGCCCACCCATTACCGGCCCAGCCCAATAATTCGCTTCAGTGACTTCAACTACCACCCACTGCTATATTTCATTAGGAAAATCACATTGATCAGGCGGTTACACATTGAACTAGGGGTTCGATTTTTTAATTCTTTTTTCAATCGGATTTTTTTGTGATGCATCATTATTAAGAGATGTGCATGTGCTGTAGCGTTGCCCCTGCCCTATAACACAGGAAAGAAAAAAGTCAAAAACCAAATTGATCATTTTCACTTTATCAAAAAGGCTTGGCTTAGGATTAGGTTTAGGATTAGGAATGATTAGGATTAAGAAACACAACCTGGTTGTAGATCCGATCCACTGATCCACATGTCCAAATTTGGTTAGAGGGGCAATTTTCATAAAAGTTTTTGCTTATTTTAAGGATTAAAATGATTGAATTTGGCTCTGTGTTCAATACAAAATTCGAACTCAGCGCGTCAGCGAGGTTCGAAAGCTCTTATTTTTGTCGACCCATGTGTTGTTGTCATTAAAATTGAAAGTGCTAAATCAATCGGAACAAAGCAATAAATAAAAACACAACTGATTCATCGACGCAATTCAAACTGAGACATTTTATCCAATGTCAGAAACAAATCGGAGCGAAATGAAAACTAAAACCGAAATGAAAAATTTTAAAAATATTTTTGTTAAAAGCATGTCGGTGAGCAGGTAATACAGTTTAGAGTGCAGTTTCAGTTTATTTTCGTTGTCCGTAGCGAAATACAGCGAAGGAAGAACTGATTATTGGGCTGGGCCGGTAATGGGCGGGCCGGAAATGAGTGGGCCGGAAATGAGTGGGCCGGAAATGTCGGGCCGGTAATGGATGGGACGGTAATGGGTGGGCCGGTAATGGGTGGGCCGGAAATGTCGGGACGCTAATGCGTGGGCCGGAAATGCGTGGGCCGGAGTTGACCCCGCACCGTAATTCTAAGTCACTTTGTGTTCACTTTTCGAGTACTAACTAAAAGCTGACTGATCGATCCAACCTTGTACTGGGGCTCATCCCAGCATGGAATCGCCGACTTTGCGAACATTGGCTCGAATTTCGTTGTGAAGCCGTGCAACTGCGACTGACGTCCGCCAGTCGTCCGACTGTACGCGCACATGTAGCCGTGGTGTGTGTCGCACGACACCACCACTTCATAGTCAATGTTCAGTGCCAGCCGTTGCGTTCGAAACAACGTTCGTCTCACTCGAACAATCAGCCACCGTCGCTCTTTGTCGTGCGTCCAGTTGTCAACCAGATTCTGGTCGTTGTCATCTTCAAAGTCCTCATCATCCGCTTTCACGTTGTTGGACAAGTTGAAATTGCGGTTACCCTGATGGTTGTTGCCCGTTGATGTGCTCGACGACAAGAGAAACAGCTTGATTGTGGCAAAACTCAACACATCCCCTGCATGCAGCATGATTTCGTTTGTCTGCGCGGCATCAATGATCACGTTGATCGTTACACTGCCCCAGATGGTTCGATGCTTCACGAAACGCGTCAGGTCTAGGTAAATGTCGTAGTGGTCGGGATGAGCGAGGTTTCTGGGCAGTCGATAAACTGGACGACGTTGAGTAGTGCCAGTACCTTCCGACGCGCTTTTTCCATCCGAGGCCGGTGCTATGGATCGACCTTAAAGTTTAAAAGTAAAATTACAGACACCGGGTGCACTTGAAGGATATACAGTGGCGGCCAAAAGTGTTGGAACGCTGCGCACGTGTGTGCGTGTGAGCCTTGTATTGCGCGTGTGTTGCATCAGCCGTATAAACGCTATAAAAGAATTCCATGCTAATTTTTTTTGTTTTTTAGACCACTGAGTGTATCTAGTACACTATTCGCAGGTTTTTTTTTCACAGAAGCATACATTTATTTGACAAATACCGAACATTACAACACGCCTCCATTGCATATGACTGGCAGTAAAACGGATTCAAAATCATTGGCAAGAAAACTATTCTTCAAAGTATTAACGTTTGTTTGTGTTTGAATTATCTGACAGACGTGTATTGCGTTCATGTTTCGAGTTCCAGTCGGGTTGTATTGTTTACTCCGCTAAATTTTCTTGCCGACTAATTTTGAAACAGTTTTACTGCCAAATGGAGGTGTGTTGTAATGTTCGATATTTGTCAAATAAATGTATGCTTCAGCGAAAAAAATCTGCGGATAGTGTATTAGATACACTCAGTTATCACAAAAACAAAAAAAAATTAGCATGGGATTCTTATAATAGCGTTTGCAAGGCTGATGATACACACGCGCAACACACGCGCACACATGCGCGCAGCGTTCCAACACTTATAGCCGCCACTGTAATTGAAAAACATGGCAAAACTTCATGAGAAGCCGAATTCCCATGTTATGCGGTTTTTTCAGCGAAATTTGTTTAAAAAATCATTAAAAATAATCAAACATGACATGACAAAAGCAAACCTGAGTCAAATATGATGTGCTCAGCGGCTACCGGTGGATACACCGCTCTGATTTGTTCAGCCGAAATTGGCACGGAAAATTTCGGATCGAAATTCAGCTCGTAGTCAATCGATGTCGGAAACAACTTTGAGCCACCCATTGGAATCGTGGTCAGCTGATCGTCCGCTTCTTCTTGCGTCTGCCATATGCTGTGATTCCTATTATTCAGTTGTTCCTTCTGTTTCTGCACAGCTAAGTAATTGCCGAGAACGAAAGCAAGCAGCGCCACGGCCAGCAACAATGTCAGCACCAGAACGGTGAATATCCAACAGTTCTGTCGATCGAGACGAAACCAAATGTCATCGTCAATGACTTCAACTGGAGGTCCACTCTCGTAGAGTTTCTGTTGATTGCAATCAATTTTCGCAATTTCTGTGTTGTCCGATAATAGCGGATGACCGGCCAGATTGACATAGTCGCTGGACGCGTGTTGTTTCGAACGTTGCTGTCGTTTGGTGTGTTCGTTCGTTAGATCGCCATTGCCGATGAAACCGTTGTTGTTGTTTTGATGTGCGTTGCGATCGTTCAACGCCAATGGCTTCGCTGTTAGTGCAGTCACCAAACACGGTTGCACTTCGTCGTCAGCGACTTTGTGCGTCGAATTCATCATGTTTTGGTGGTAACCTGTTGTGGAAAAAAGAATTATTGGTGATTATGTTTTCAAATTGTGATTGTTAACGGGGTAATGTTTTGTTTGATTCCATAGTTCGTTTGTGTGTTTTTTGCTTGACGTACCATTTGACGACGACGAAAGTTCTGGATGAGCTGACTGCGTGTCGTCCTGTTGCAAGTGAATTTGTCGTTGTTTACTCGACGGTGGTAACGTTGTTGCTGCGACGTATGACTCGTACAGAAACAGGTCCGATTCCGGTAGATAAGCCATGCTGTTCGGAGGAAGTACCGGGTAGTTTATTGAAACTGCTAGTGGCCGTGCGCGTCATAGACGAAACAATAGCAGCGTTGTTGTAAAATGAAGTTGCCGTGGTGAATTCTGCCGCTGAAAGACTGGGGGTCGGTAACAAATGTTGGTAGCGAGCGGAGTGGTCCATTCGACAGAGTGATGTGCGTTGAACGGCCGTAGTCAGGTGCTGCTGCGCCATTCTTCTGTCCGGCACCGCCAATGAATTGAGTAACTGTTGCGCACGATTGGCGAATAGTGAATCTTCACTTTTACGTTGGTGGGATAGTGATAGACGCTCGTTTTATCTTTGCGTCGCTTTTTGGCCGCGATTGATGAATTGCTGCGTTGCACGGTGCTACAATTCAACGACTATAAACGCGTGAGAAAAACTAGTCGGCATTCATTGTTGTAACCAAAGTGTGGTTTATCTCGTTAAACTTTGCTTAAAATTGAGCTGATAAATTGTTGAAAATGGTTTCAAAAAGTGTTGTTCTCACAATCACACTCAGTGATTTATAAAATGCCGTCAACTAATGGCCCGATGCTACTGTGACGGATTGTACAGCCCACCATTAATGCTGGTGTTATTGTTTTGTTGCTGTTTATTTGTTGTCGTCCATAAAGCGAGGCACATTACAGCCATTAGCTCCGCAGTAGTGGCATAAACAACAACAATGTAAACTTTCTTTTCTTCGTTATATTCCGTATTCATTCAATTAAAAGTTTCCTCCATCATTCGCTTTGACTTTCCTGGCTTCATACCACCAATGTTCGGAACTTTCAATGCATAACACAATGTTTACACACTTTTACTTTTATAATTTTGACTTTTGTTTTGTCTTTCTCGCGCACTTATTTACAGCCGTCTATGCGATTATCTGGTTGAAAAGTCGAAACGTATACACGATACGTGCGGTTCTTAGGAACAGCAACAACAGTTGCGTTTTGTTCGCCGACTTCTATCGTGCAGTACAGTGTGCCCCGAGGCTTCTCGGCTGTCTGGGCTGCGCGCACGTTTTGTGTTGTTTTCCGGCGTTATATTGCTGTAATAATTTGGTGTTCCTTCTGCCATAAGGGTTCCGTAATAAATCCGCTCGACAAACAGCGCCACTGTGAAATTTTTCGGTCGTCCCACACGTCCACACCGTCTGCGGCTGCGACACACGTTCACATTGTTTGTTGTGAAATGCTGTAAGGGGGTAGGCTGTAAAATTAGTTCACCAGATAAATGAGGTATCCTGGATTTATGCACAACCGATCTCTTACGTTTGAAATCTAGTGACAAAAAAATGAAATGACATAAATATTTTTTCATTACATCTCGAGCACCTTCACATCTGGAAATGTGAAATCTGCCGTTGTTGAACAATTTTCTTTTGAATGAATACCGAAACAAAATACTACTGCATATGTAAAACGATAGAGAAAGAAACCAAACAATGCTGAGAAACAAAATGATCAGAAACATACTTTTTCTAATTTTTTTTCTTTCGCTCCAATCTCAAATCTCAAAATTTCTCAAATCGCATGTGCACGGCGAAGGTCACACAAAAAGAGCAATCATAATATTTCTTAATACACACGGAGATCTTTGTAAACAAAGTCAATTAGATTGATTGACTTATCATGAACGCCGAATTGACGGATGCATGACGTACATTGCAAATATTATTATTGCTTGTGTTTCAGACAGAAATACGCATTTTTTGATTGTATAAGCACCATATGAATATTTTTTATTTCATCGTTGGGTTTGAAATCATTAACAGAAACAACGCATCAAAGATGTTGCATTCAGGAAGTCTGCGAACAAAGAATAAAGATAATACAAAAAAACTGGATTTGCACAGATCAAGAAAGGCGCTGAATTTCAAACTCAAATTGAACATTGAAAACTTGAAACTTGAACACAGAACATTTGAAAAATTAGGAGTGAAGACATTGCATTACACTTAAGGTGGCCTGTATTGGTGAAAGTGTCGGTTATGCACATTAGGAAAGTTATTGCAGTTCGCTGTTTTGGCGTGGACCATCTGTCACGTTGCAGTTATCGTGTCGTGACGCGTGTTTTTGTTTATTCAAAACATGATACACAGTGTACACGAGAGCGAACAACGCAGCGTCGATAACACGCATCTGAAAAACCTGTTTTGTCTCTTGGAAAAAGGCATTTTCAAGCTCATTTTAACAACGGACGGTTATTGTGATGGTGGATCAAACTGCATACAGGGTGTGTCACAAAACTGTTTGCAGTCCTACACACACGTTTGGTTTATCAGCGGGAACTGGCCCGGATACTGCCGGATTTTTGAATTAGAAACTGCATTGTTGAACATGCGTGAGATTCACCGGCGGGATGTTCTTGTTGGTGTGTAGAAATTGCACGGATACTGGGAAGTATTACCAGAAAAAGTTCCTGAAAACAGCAACACCCTGTTGTGCAATGAACATAATGCTATCACAATCAGTAACTGTTGTGGTTGCACTCGTATGATCCACACGCCCGTGTGTGCGTGCGTGTGCAACATGTGAATTGAATGCATGTCGTGCATTATGTTGGTGTTCGGGTGTTGCGATTCTGGGCACGGTCTTCTCCGTAATTGATGGTTTTTAACATAGTGACATGCGGATTACGTGATTTCGCCATGTAACAGCTACACTGTGTAAGATGCAGGCAAAATCGAACGGACACATGCAACGGAAGAAGAAACCGTAACTTTCAGAAATGTGATAAAGAAACTTTCACTTTGCCACACAAACGATGAAGGTTTGTTGATTGCAACGAGGAAAAATGCACAACAGCGCAAATATACATGTAAATCGACAGGAAAACACTGAACACGCTTCATTGATTATTGACTGATAAACCGTTTATGGCACTCAACGACTGCGATGATGTTTGCGCCAAACATTTTGCCGCAAACTTGAATGCGTGCGCTCATGCGCGAAAATTCGTTCATTGTAAAAACGGTGAAGCCATGAATGGCCTGGCACTGATTTCTGACAAATTGAACGTGTTTTCACCTTGCCATGACAAACAAAGCCAACCGAACGGACGCCCTTGTAAAAAGAGCAATTTGCAGTGACCGCAATGCAATAGAGAGCAAAAACGGTAAAACGTGATATAATTTTCGAATCTATAATTTTGGTAACAAACTGTAGAACAAAAAAAAAACAAACCAACAACCAGTAGACACCAAAAAAATAAAGCAGATGAAGACAC
Source organism: Theristus sp. LFF4_11 (assembly GCA_030248135.1). NCBI lineage: Eukaryota > Metazoa > Nematoda > Chromadorea > Monhysterida > Xyalidae > Theristus > Theristus sp. LFF4_11. The sequence continues at coordinate 3,091 of JASANC010000121.1, read as the reverse complement.
TCTTTCATTGATGGCAGCTACAACGCGTATAAATCTTGTACGTCTATAACCGCCAAATGAAAGTGTAGATGCAGCAGAATATGATCTGGAATTGTATGTCTGGCAAAGCAATGTCGTTTCAATCTCCAAAACCGGCCACAGTTTTGAAGTCGGGTGGTGGAGTACCAGCATCAATATGGATCGCTAACGCAACAGCATGAACGTGATTATTTGCGGACGCACGTTTTTGAGTTTTTATTTATTTATTGAGTATAGAATTACGCGCGCATACTCAATCAAATCAATCATGAAATCATCATAAGCTCTTGTTTATTTGTACAGTTTGTATGTCGTGGCTGCAGTGAAAGTCTCACATACCGATGAATGAAACATTTTATTCCTACGCATCTGGTGCAAGAATTTTTTATGAGGATACCTTAGGATAAAAAATTACAACTTTTTTTATCACGGTGAAGTCGCCATGGTCTGGTGTGTGGTCACGGTCAATAAATGCCGCATCGATTCAACTCCGACAGAATTCTATCAATTGGTATTCATATTTAAAAATTTGAAAAAATGATTTTTGATTTTCGATCAGATGATGCTTGCAATAAAGTCGTGGGTTCCTAATCCTAAATCTAGTCCTAGTCCTAAGCCAAGCCTTTTTTATAAAGTGAAAAAAGATGAAAAAGGAACCTTTACCGTACATGTACTTTTAAATATGAAGCCGTACGAATTCTATCAGGTGCATGTGGGCACGGTGGGTCTTTTGAATGCATGCAAACTGGAGAAACACTATCACCCTGAAATATGTTCGAACTCGTGTCCCGCGTTGTGTCCTGTCCCGGTTTAGTAACTCGGCATTCTACGCAATAAACTTCTCCGGGACAAAACAGGACGCGGCTCGGGATACGCGGCGGGACACGCCACCAGACACACGAGTCCGGACATTTTTTTAGCGTGATATGCGTATTTGATGAGATGTCAAGACACTTCAAACAAGATAGTGCTAGTGCTCATCAAACATGCACTGTGTCAAAAGGTTTTCAGAATTTCATTCCATCTGAATTTCAGGCACAGAGATCAAGTTCATTGTGTTCAGTTTCAAAACGGTGAAAATCATCGAAAAAGCTCCTCAAATCAGTCTGTTGTCGGAGAAGCTGAACGTGATCAATGGCGCAAGCACCTTGGTTAGTCAGTTGATTTACGCAAGCGAAATGAATCTGAAAATTTTGAAAGAAAAGAAAATTTTCAGCCAAGTTTTTTACATGATCCATTTGATACAACAAAGCTAAAAACAGTCAAAAAGAAAACCTGTTTCGTGCCAGCCGCACATTCAATGGAGTCCTGTTTCCATCGGTTGAGATCTGACCGACTAAGCTTTGGGTCACTTCGAAACTGGCAAACTTCATCAGTCAACTTGACGCTTTTAGTCAATTCGGTGCAACACGCATACATCCGAAGACCTATAGCAAAAGATAGACAAGGTGTTTGTTGAGTTGAACAACCCCTAAAATGGAAATTGGCACTGAAATATTTGAAAACAAAGCATGAAAACTTTTACTGTGAAACAATTTTGGACCACAAGCACGGAGGAAACAAAACACTACAATCACAAAACAGAAAAAACTCAATCACAACCAACCGACAGTGGCTTCATAGTGCCAAAACTGAACAACTGTCGTCTCGGTGAACTGAACGTTGCTCACTTCTACGGCGGCGATTTCTAGCGGATACAGATAAGCAGCAAGGTAGCCGTGGTTGTGAGCTGCGTTATTACATATGCGCCTTCTTTCATGAGTTGAATTTTTGTCTCCGAAAACATAAAGCAACATTGTTTTTTTCTTGTTTTGAGAAAGACATCAAAAATTGAAATTCTCATCAACAAGCCAAAACAACCGACCAGCCTCTCGGACGCCGGTATGGCGATTCTCGAAAGCACCAATCACCGGTGTGAATTGCGTGTACGAGCGCTCTAATGGCTGGAGGTGCGACTGCGCAGTAAAACGCAAGCTGAATGTTCTTCTTTTTTCATCAGTGACATTCTGCAGCCAGGACGTCGACGTCGTTGACCAATCAACGTTCTCGTAAGCGCACATCGCATTGGTGATGTCTGTTTTTTTGGTTTTGTTGAGTTGTGCTAGAAAATGCAACTGGAGAGGGCGCTTGTGGCCTGTGGGTGATGCTCGTACTGATCTCTCCTGAACGTTGGTCTCTATTGTGATGAGGGTTGATTGATTTTGATTCCAGTGCAACAATCAATATTCAATGTATTGAATTCGGTTATTGATTGACGTATTGTTGACCCGTTTCTGATTTTTCTGAACCCTGAGAACGCCAAGTCAACCAATTTGGACATTTCACGATTTGTTTGAACTGTCAGTGCTAAACATTTATCGTGTAAATCGTGCGTGTAATTGTGAGGCAGGTGCTCGGCCACCAGTGTCCAGCTCGGGCGTCCGCGCCTCGCGGACAGCTCCACCGGCCTGGCCGCTGGCAGTCAAACATCTGCACCGCATGAGAGGGCCGCCAGCCTTCTCGTCCGCTTGACTCAAAGGCGGGGCCAACTTCACATAATGCGGATTTCGGTTTCTGTCACCCATTCTTTGTTTAGTAAATGTGTGACTACTGAGAATAAAACGTTCAAATTACTTGTGTAGCTGTTGTTATATTATTATTACAAAACGGTTACACGGTTATGGCGGGCGACTGACACAGGCAAAGCTAAAACGTGCTGGATAAAACGTACTCAACGAGTAGTTGTTATTATTTCATAAAACTAACGGTGCTTCGCCTATGTCGCCCAGTCGCGAATCGCCCTTGTTATTGAGGCGACACGCGACAACAACGTTGCGTGTCGACAGCCAACAAACAATCGACCGAAGCGTTTATGCTTGGAAGAGTTTTATTGGTTGTCGAGAGTATGAGAACTGTTGAATCAATAGTAGCACCAAGAATAAATGCACTAAAACGGTGATCACCAATAACGTTGCATGGGTGGAACATTAACATAAAAGAATAGTTTAACATTATGATCACCATTAATCAACACAAGGTTACTGTGGGCAGGAAAGTTATTATAATTGTGAAAACATGAACCTTACAACTTTCC
>JASANC010000118.1:0-37649 GCA_030248135.1 Theristus sp. LFF4_11 | reverse complement strand
GTATTACGGAGGTTTGGCTCGGTGTAGTAAGGTTTTTCTTTCGGGCGTGAACTGTTTGGGTCTCCGGTCTTCCTGATAAATCCGATAATAGACCTTCAAGAACCCGACGGCCTTCATGCGTCCCCGTTTCGTCCGTCCCATTCCATCCCATCCCATCAGCAGCGGCAACCATCCGTGCGCGTCGTCACAGTCGCACGGCAGCTCGTTACCATCGAAAATCCATTCCGACGCCGACACTCCAGCGAACTGCTTCGCGTCGAGACCGGACTGTGTGAACATGTTACCGGAAACGTTCAACACTCGACGGCAGTCGAGTCCTCGCAGTGTCATTGGCGCCATCTCCAAAATGGAATTGTCGGTCAGTTGGCAGTCTAGCGAGTGGACGCCGTTCAATGCGTCGGAGGAGAGTCGCTCGATGTGCCGCATGTTGCGCAGCGTGAATAGGTCGCTTTGTAGACCCTGGAAATTTTAAAGTTTTTGTGTGAACTCTTTGTTGGCATATGTATGTAGCTTTCGTGCTATAATAACACGCATGTACGGAATGATTTTGCACAGCGTGATTTTATTCTGCGGTGGTTGAAAGCAATTATGGTTAAGACCCGCGGTGTCATGCCATATTTTGACTCCCCGGTCATTCTATGGCAACTTGTCGCTGCCATGGAATGACCTACCTTGCCATACTTTGACCTACCCGTCGAAACTCAGTGTATGGAGATAGCTGAGAAAGGAAACGCTTTATACGAGCGCTGTGCTAGTCGCTCTCAAGGACTAGGTTGCTTGCAGTTTGAACGACCATACCATGGCTCAGTTGCTGTTTTATACTTAGAATTGTGTTTAACTTAACTTGGATTTCTACTTTGTTTAACTGAATTTGAACGATTTTAAAATATAGTTTTACCTGAAACGCGTACGGATCGGCTGTTCCTAAATCGCCCTCTTCAATGATGAAATTTTCAATTTTAGAGCCTTTCATTGAAAAGCGTTCGAATTTCGTTATTTTCGTTGTGTAAAAATTCAGAGTATTGATTTGCGTCATCTGAGCCAATGATTGCTCGTAGAATGTCTCCACCTTGCAATCCTGGAAGAGAAGAAACGTACTTTTTTAACAGGTTTTAAAACAGAATTCGTCCCAAGTTGCTTGAAACACTTTTCTTTGTCTGAATATTGCCATTGAATGGATACCTCAAACTGACTGAATATTGCCATTATTGACAAGATATAATCTTTTATTTGTTTTCGAGACTCAATGCGCTCACAAATAGGCACACAGTTTCCTGTATGACATGGGAATTCAAAGTTGGCAAACTGATCCGAGTTCCCTAAATAGGGCCACATAAAGATTGAAACCGTTTCCTATCACGTCTTCAGATCTATTCGAGTCGCAGAACCGACAAAAAATAGACAATATACCTCAAACTTGAAGTCGCCCACCAAGCTGGCGCCCCTGAGCGCGTGCGTGCGCACATCTCGCACGTGTGTCTCCGTCAACAGCAACGACGACACGTTGTGCACTCGAATGCCGGCGACGCCGACCAGCTCGTCGATGCTGCACTGGTGCAGTTTCACCGTTCTGACGTTACTGAACGGCGCGAAACTCAACTGACGCCAGGTGACTTGTGTGAACTCCGCCAAATCGCCTTCGCCGCCCGGCTGGAATTCGGCGGAATCTAGAGAAAAATGGTTTTTTGGTTTTTTTGCAACTTTTCGGACAGATCACGATGTTTTAGACTGTGTTCTTTGTTTTGATTGTTTTTTTGATAAATTCTGGTTTGAGAATTTTGAAGATTACTACTTTCATTTGAGAGTGAACAAGAATATGCAAAGCTGCGACCATTTGTCGCCAACAAACTTGTCATGTCCGTTCGCTCGATTGTACAATTGATCATTTTCAACTTTTGGAACTTTTTGAAACCAGCCAGCGCGTGCACGTGCTGCGAGCCGATGACAGTGTGCTCGAGGAAAATCTGGAAAAACCCGTTTTTTTTCATTTTGTCAGTAACATTTCAATTGGAAAGTAATTCTTGCGTTTATTATACAGTATGGCCGAATAAATATGACCTTTTCTTTTCAATCAAAGCGAGATTAGTCGCACTTTTGGAATTGGCTTTGCTAAAAATACCAAGATATTTGCCACTCGTGTGTGCAGTGTGAAAAACGACTAAAGCGGCATTCATGAAGTATTATTTAATGACGCATAGCTGTGTTAAAACATATGTAGCTACGCGGTCACCAAATACTGCTTCATGAATGCCCCTTAAACAGAGTAACACGAACAAAATACTAACTGTGTTGACTTGAAAAAAAACACGATCAAATTGACGCGCAATATTGACTTTCTGAGCGCCATTTTCTGTCGTCTGATTCGAATCTCGCGCGCTCCAAACATAGCTCGAAAAATGATGCCATGTCTACTCGGTCATGCCGTGTACCTCGCCAGCGGTGGTGCCGCGGAACAGATGCGGCCCAATGCTGGTGATCGTGTTGTTGCGACGGATGAATAGATGACGCGTCGACGCAATGCCGCCGAGTGCCGCTGGCTGCATCACGTTGATCCGGGATGCGTGCAGGTAGATGTAGTGCACATGTTGCACGGACTGCAACGGAGAGACAAGTGAAAAGTTGTGGACATGGTTTTTTATGTCAAAAAAATGGCGGAATTACCGTTTATATCTTTATCAGATTAGCAATTGAGAGCGATATTATCAATCAATACGGATTGAAAACGAAAGGCGAAACACATGAAAAGTCTCGTGGCCATATAGGTTTTTTTCTGCCAAAAATGGAGAAATTACCGTTTATCTTCGAGAGTGTAATTGAAGAGTGTAATCTTCTTAGAATCTGAGAAGAGTAATCGAGAGCGATACAATCAATGCATGCATTGATTTGCGGAAGCAAAGGAATTCATGCCAACGTAAAGCGTCGATAAAAAACCTTCGACAAGCACACCTAAGACAGGTGCGTTTCGAACAGCTCCATTGCTACAAACTCTCGTTCGCAATTCCAAAAGAGTCCTCAAAGAAATTTCCCAAAAAAACCAATCGCCCACCGCAAACGCATCGCTCTCGATCGTGCCAATGGTGCAGTTGCTGATGATCAGATTGGTGACGTTGTGCACCCCGTGGAATGTGCTCGATCTCAGACGCTCTACGCCGCTCGATTTCAGTTCGATCTTCTTCGGGTAGCGTTTCATACCGGCGAACGCGAGCGGATGGATCTCGAGGTGGCGAATGTTCTGTACAGATGTTTTGGCTTGCCTACGTCATGGTGTCTTACACTGCTCTGGTATCATGCCGTGCACTGCAGAATAAAACTGACTGACTTTCTAAACTGTACAGAACGGAGGATATGTGGAAATGGAAATAATCACAAAACACCCGACAAAAAAATGATTGGAATATGTCAGTTGTGCAACCTCGATGATGATGTGCTCCGTGACGATGACGTTCGTGAATGTGTCAGCGCCAATCACCGCGCGTTCACAGTGCGTCACGTACACTTTTTCGACCCACTCGAGACCGGCCGATTGTTTGAATGCCTGAAAATGTTTGTCACCGCTCGTGGCCTGGTGGTAGTGCGTTAGACTCTTGTCTGTGCGCTCAGGAGATCGAGCCCCGTCGAGGGGTGTACAGGCACTTAATGACAGAAAACTCGATGGGCGCCCCACTCAGTGGCGTTCTGTACGCTTTTCTGGGTTAGCCTTAGCTGAAAACATCGCCTGAAATCCCAACAACAACAAAAACAACTCGTTGATTACTGATGATTGATCTTGGAACAGCAGATTTCTCTGCTATACAGTAACAGAATGCGTTTGTGTGAACGCAACTCACGTTGTGTCTGCGAAGTACAGTGTACTTTTCACGTCCACGTGGTCACTAATATGGTTGAACTCTAATTTATTGGCAATCAGCTGATTGGTTGGTGATCACGTGACGCACAGACTTCCTGTGCAAAAACAGACGCTGTCTCCTCAACAGCAATTTCTGCACAGAACGTATACGCATCACGTGATCACCGACCAATCAGCTGATTGCCTATAATTTAGAGTAGTTCGACTGTAGCTCAATTCAAGCTAGTTTCTCTGATAAAATAAACTTTGTGGTTTTTTATACCTCAATAACAAGCGTGCTATTGGCCAGTCCGGAACAGCTGCAGACGATGTATCGATCACGACATTGACAGCCATACGGACAGTAAACTTTGTTGAAATCGTACGCGGTCACGTGACAGATCGCGAACGCAAGCCACATCAGCTGCTGCATGGGGCACATGGTTTTGTCTTCAAAATTGTTCCTATCTGCGCACTTTATCAGGCGCTGTTTTGTGTTCCATTCTACGTTTGTACAACTGCGGTTGGTTCCATCCTGTGTGGTGAAGTTATGTGTGTGTTCACAGTGAATCTAACAAGTTGTAGGATGGTTCTCTGCATTTCGGCCTGGCCAACATCACATATGCAGAAGAGGGGTGGCCTCATCAGTGATGTGCCCCCCCCATGAACTTATGTGTGTTCACAGTGAAAACCACATGTATGTGGTGACTACGACTTTGAAAAAAAATTCAAAACTCGTGGTCTATTGTAATTTTCTGTCAGAGGGCACACACAGTTATTGATGCGAATGATGAATCAGGCTGATGAAGTGTTGATGCTTCAAATCAGTAGCTTCTCAGATGCGTCATCCGCCTTGTGAGATACAACTTTTGTGAAGAAGGTCAAGTTTTTTGGCGAATGAACGAACAACGTTTCGTAAAGTCAATCACTTTCAAATTGACAAATACATATTGTAAGCTATGTTAATTCAAAGTTGCCCACCCAGCACATTACAAATCACAGAGTTTTTTTTGTCTGATGACAAACAAGTTTTTGTCGTTTTTTTGAAAAGGAAAACCATTTTTAGTCTTCAAATGATCACTTGAGCTCAAGGCTACTGGAACATGCTATATGTGTGCAACGTGAAAAATTACCCTTTTTAGGGGTGTTAACACGATTTATTTACTTCGCAAAGCGGTAAGTTCTTCTCTGAACCAAATTGATTTTTTTCGCCGTTCAGGTTTGATTGAAAACACCAAGAAAGCTTTTCATTTTGCTGCATGTAAATGTTGAAGATGTATGTGGTCAAAACTAAAACGGGCGCCACAATAACGAAACAAAAAAGGCCCAGTGTATTCTCCGGAAATGAAAAGCTTTTTGTCGAAAAAAGTACATAGATTTAGGTTAGATAGAAGTTGCGTCAAGACGGTAGAAAGAAAAATATATGATAAAAAGTAAAAAACCACCAAGCAAAGCGAGGGGCATGAAATAACTGCATGTTAATTCTTGATATGTTTTGATAAATCGGCGTAAAAGTGAAAAACACAGCAAAATCTGATTATTTTTACGTCCGAATCAAGCAAAAGTGCCACAAAAGTAAGCAGCCTTTTATTATGATGCATAACTTCGTCTTTCCATCTGTCTGCGGCTCTTTCAAATGATAACTTTTGCTCACAAATAATCTGTCTCTCTCTGCTCCATATACACGTTTCCTTCCTCTCCGGCCCCAATTATAGAAACAGTAAAATCGCGAAACGAAAGCTCGATACAGCTTCTTTTGTGCGCCGACAAAATAACTTCAGCCTAATTGACGGCCAAAAATAATCTTTATTATCGCGAACAGCCGAAAACACGCAATAAAACAATGAAAAAAGTACAGGAGTGGAACTGGGAGCAGAAAAATATTAACTAATCATATGGATGTGTGTAGGGCGGGGATTACGATATAGAACGTGTGTACATCGAAATGGTTGGTTGGTGTTAGTGGATTAGTTTTTGCTGAGACCATGTGTGTAACACGGCCAAGCCTGAGGTCATTCAGTCTCAGTGTTCAAAGCACGCCAAAAACAAGCTTATCCGACGCGAAATGTGCGCAAAAAAGATCAAGGAACGAACCCCGCCGCATCTCAACACCAGCTGAATTGCGTGAAAATCACCCAATAAGGCGATTGTTTTGCGTCAAGTGGAGAATTTGCAAAAAAACTTATTCCTTGATACTCGTGTGCGGCATTTGTTTACGACCGTACTGAGGGCATGGACTAACATGAGGTCACTATCGACAGCCAGCATTAGCTGAGCAAAAGAGGGGCGTAAATAAGCGTTGCTTAAATGGCATTTTGGGACACATTGCCGAACACATATGTGCGTGAAGATGCGCATTTGAGCGGCATGACCGTAATAAGATAATTTACTGGGTGTTGGCTGGTGGGTGGCTCAGTAATCCTGGTTTATTTTGAATTGGAACATTTCAAGATGACTCCAATGTAAGGAGTTGTGATAGAATGTGGTGCGCTCTAACAAAGCTTGGAATGAACCGTTTTATGACCAGCAAAGACACCCGGCTCGGCTGGCACTTAGTCAGATATTGTATGGTCTCTATTTTGTCCTGATATTAATGCATGAGTGTATTCTTGGACTTATCAGTTTGCTCGCACACCACTCATCCACGAAATCTGTTTTTGGAGAAAAAACTGTCACTACTCTAGATTTTCTAATTTTCCTCAATTTTGCGACGGTGTTTTGTGAAAAGAAGCTCATAAGCTACGGTGGGTTGGGTGATACATACACATACGGCTTAATTTTCCATATTAGACATGAATATGCAAGGAGCCGCAAATTACATGTGTCTTTTTGACTGTTGTCAGTATGTGCATGTCTTCCTGTTGCACATTCGTGTCTTCAACAACGACATGTATGTGTTACGTTTTTCGGAACTCACGCGTAAATTGAACCAATCTATCACTATACTAACCGATCCTACACGTGGGACAACAACGTGTGTTACGGAGAAAATTACAACAACAACAACAACCGTTTTTCTCATTAAGAGTACGAACTCGCGCAAGTGGTAATGAGTATAAACCGGGCGGGTTTAAGGTTTGAAATTAAAAACTTGAGGTTACTGACTACGGTATTTTCCATATTAGGTCTCGACACGATCGTACCATAAATCTAACGGTGAGAGGTACATGTGTTCCTTTTCAATGCAGACAATGTAAATTTCACAACAAAAATTATCAAATTTCAAATATATGATTCAATCAAATTAAGACATGTACAAGTACGGTGGAACTAGAAGTCCAAAGATTACTGTAATCGTAGTGTCAGTGTACTGTAAACATAACTTCACTTAACACCGTATTGCAACGCGACATGTCGACTAAGTCCGGTTTGATCACTTCACAGTCCATCGGGTGTCGTTAAAATGGCACGGGACAGAGCACTGCTGCTGAATACAAGAAGAGACTAGATTTTCCAGTTAAAGCGCGTTGGTACCCCACGCTGTTAATTGATTATCGTACTGCATAGTTCGTTCGAAAATTGACCAGCCTAGCTGCCTGCACATAGTCAGAGAGAAGAGGAGCCGCGCGCTGGAAATTAATCTTAATTGTGTATGGCGGTGGCACAAACAGAAACCCGTTGAGTTGACTGAGCGGGTATTCGAGTTGGTTGAACCGGAGGAACAGGGTAGTCGCGGCACCTCCACTCATTTTCTGCGATGGCCAGGTCAAGAACGTACCGTGCATCGGGCCTGTCCTCTAGCACATATGCTCAAACGCATACCACCGCTTTTCAACGGCGTTGTTTCGTTGTTGCAAGTATCAAGTCCGTGCTGACTGAAAAATGCTTGCGTGCGTGTATGACTGAGACTGGTGTGCAGACGAAATTGGCGCCGGGAGTGACTGACGCAAAACATGTATATCGAAATTTTTAAGCAAAACAGATATCGCACGGTTACCCTCGTAAGCAGTTATCGACACCGCTACAGGCGCGCCTATTTTGAGGTATTACACCCACTCGGGTCTAACCGCAGCAAGTTGAGGGTATACGTCTCCTAATTGCGACCTAAGCTAAGCCATGGACATGAGCAGGTAGTCGTACAAATGGCTTTAGAAAAAACGATACTTTGTGTTTCTTGCAATGACATTTGGTGGCTCACAAAGGTTTCGTAAATGATCCCGGGTGGGGTGTCATGTTAAGTGGTGTGAGATGGTGGGAAATCGAATTTTTGAAACACGTGGAATAAGAGTACAAAAAGCGCTCCCGAAAAACTGTGACTACAAACAACAAGACGTGTGTGGGAAAATATGTTTCCATGAAAGTGCGGGTGGTTGGGCGACGATATGGTAGATACAAATGTATGTTTATTCTTGCTGACAAATTAAGTGGCACTCTCGCACTATCTTGTGCACACGCACACACACCACAAACAACAAAAACTGTGTTTCGTTTTCATTTCGACTGTTTACCGCAAAAACCGTGGGGAACCTGCGCGGCGCCCGAAAAACTCCATGTGGTTTTTCTGTGTCTTTTTCTTATTGATAAAAATGATGCGGGAAACTTGCAACTTACGTTGAGACTATATAGGAACTGCGTCCTGCGATGAAAATGAGACGAAAGAAAACAGAAAAAGTTCGTGAAAAAAACCCATAGTGTTGGAGGGAATGTGGCCGTTTCCGTAAAGAAAGCCAATAGGAAACAGAAGCCATTTATAACAAATGAGTTAAAATATAAAATTGCAACAATTTTTTTGATTTAGCTAACCACCACGCATTGCAACGACTTGCCAAGTTAAACATGTTTGAAAATTTGATGACATCACAAGAAAACAGACAAGGCACTTTCTTAAAATAGCAAAATCAAATCATCCACTGGGGGTTTCAGTGCGCCAATTGGGGGTGGACAAGGGAGTTCAATAGAGCCTAATTAGGCCACACACATATGAAACGTTGATTTCGAAAAGGATGTAAGCATGACTAATAATCAACATCAAATTGAATGTGGCGCTGCGCACACGAACAGAAAACCAACGCACACAGACCAAAAATTTGAAAGAACAAAGAGTTCTTTTGAAAACACCATAAAAAAAACAACAACATGATTTTGAAGAAACCAAACTGCACCGGTTAACAAATGAATTTTATAATTCAAGACATTGATTGTCTCATCGTGTGCAGGTTCAGCCACTTAATGCCCAACTTAACTTTTTTTTCAGAATAACTGGACACAACGATAAAGTGCAATGAACATCAAAACATGAAGTTGAAAAAAATATGTTAAAAAGAGTAGTGTTCAAAAAATTTCAGTTTTTTTGTCAATATTGCTGTCATAGCAAGTAGACTGAAGAACACGCCTTTGTCACGGCATGTTTTCAGTTGACGTTTGCAAAGAAAACTTCGAAAATGAGTTATGACGAAAAAAGTGTGAAGAAACGTCACAACTGTACCTCATCTGAATCATAAAACTTGCATTTTTCTGTCCTTTTTTAGTTTTTAGGGTACATGGCATGAATCACTGCAAACCTTGTAGAAATGTCACCTGATTTCAGACCAAAAACGTGCATGAAAATTATGATAATGCCAGTAGAAAACCGTGTTCAGTTGAAAAAAGCGTTTGTGACAAATCTTTTTTGGATTTACACGTGTAATACATTTCATGCAAATAAGCAGAACAAAATGCAAATAATAATCGGTGTTTAATGTTTTTAGTCGCGCATATCGGTCGGAAGTAACCACGTGACCTTGGCATGGCGCGGGATAATCATAGAACAATGAAGATGAGCTCAATGCTGATTTCATAAAAGAAGAATACGGAATGACCAAGTGTAAATATGGCAGCTTTTTTCAGAGTGCAAAAGGAGAGCACGAAGTTTAAATGAAAGAAAAAAATCAGAAAAACCCAACTGTACTACAAATTTGACGTACTTTTTAAAGTGGTTGATTCTTCATGCAATTCTGGCACACAATTATCTGGCAATTACAATACGTTATTACGTATAACGATTTGTGTGCAAGCCTGCATGAAAAGCTGAAATGTTAGGTTAGGGATTGATTTTCGTTAATTTTGCAGTTAATAACAGTATCATATTAAACTGACTTCTGATAATTTCTTAGAATCTTTACGTCTTTAAAGACAAAACCAAAAAACGAATTTCAGTCTACTACAGTCGGTGAAAATTTTTTTCATGAGAGGTACATGAAAAACTGAAAAGTTGTGGGACTGGGACTATTTGTGACGAACCATAACTCCGGCAAAAAATCACAATTGTAGTTCCAAAAACCAGTTCATTTCCAAAAACCAGTTCAAGCAAAATACAAACAACGCAGTTGAGTTATTTTCAGCGAACATAATGCGGAGAAAAACTAAGATGCGCACACAACACAGAAACACCATATTCTGCAAAAAAAACGAAATCGAAAAACGTCTTTTTTGATGGAAACAGACAGACAGACAGTTATCAAAGCGACGATAAGTAACGCCATTTAAAATTGGATCTTCAACTGTGGAATATAATTCAGTGTCCAACTTGAGAGGAACTATCTATATACCCTATACAGTATCTGAACTTTCAGCTTACTTGGTCTTGACACGATCTATTATTGGTTAACATCAGGCCAATTCAAAAGTTTGGTGAACAGAAGTCGCAATTTGATCTTTGACCCGATTTTTTCACCGAAACTTGTCAATGGCGAAATTTGCAAATTTTGAACACACCGAACAAAAATGTGTAGTGTCCCGTCTCGTTTCCGGGTTTCTTTTCATTTCCCTTTCGAGGTCCACGATAAAAACTTTATCCATTATCTTGTGTCCCATTCCATGTCCTGTCTTTTTCAAACCCAAAAAAGATTTAATTTTATTATAAAAACTTTGCACTAAATATTTATACCGTAACCCATGTGCACGGTGCACATCCGCTTTGACACTCGATTTTTCGTGTTTTTTTTGTTTTATTTTGTATGGGAACAGCAGTGCAAATGCAATAATAGGGGGTTGATTACTGACGGTTTTTTCAACTTCGTTTTTTAATTTATTCTGTTGGAAAACTTCCACCGTTGGTTTGTTTGGTTGGTTTTTGAACAAAGCATCACAACTTTCAAACGTCTGAGCAATGAAAACTCAAATACGCGAGTCTGTATTTTTTTGCTGGAAGGGTTTTTGTTGCTAAAGCTAAAACGGAGTAAAGCTTTATCTTGAATTTCGTGGGAGACATCGTTGGAGAAGACCGATCCAGAGATGTTGTCGTTAAATGTGTTATAGACATCTCAATGTCACGGTATTTTGTAAAACGTCATCACGAAAAAATCACTTTTTTTCAAAATTTTTGTTTTTTTTTCGGTTATATTAGATTCCATTTTATACAAGAAATCTTTTCGGCATATACTACGAAAAGTTCCGTTGATTGACAAGCGTGTTCCAAAAGAGAATGATGATGTGATATTCAACGGTTTATTTTTATATTTTCGACGCAGCATGGTGCATCGTGGCGCTGAACAATAAATGAATCACTTGTATCACCGTTCCACAGGTTTCTCTTTTGGAGAATACGCACGTTCGAAGTAACGTTCGGAATGAAAAAAATTCGTTTTTTGCGCAGCTTCTCCGATCGGGTCACATTCTTTTCAATATACAATAATGTACATTGTATGTATGTACATTATGAAAGACGTGAAAAAACCAAGCCTGTACACTGAACAACTTTCACGTGAAGCCACACTTTTTCACCCTTTTTGAACATACAGAATTTTTTCCACCCTGCACTGCAAATTGCACTGCATCGATAAGTGCGCAGGATCGCAAAAACAAAATTTTCAGAAAGTGGCTACTGTGCGGCGCCTTTCGCTTGCAAAATAAATTTTTTTAAAATTTTTAACGATGCAGTTTGCAGTGCAGTGCAGAACGCAAAAAAATTAGAAATTTTCTGCGCGAAGGTCGCGGGAGACATCTCTTCACCACAGTGACCATTTCGTTCCGCGGAACCTTGCTATAATCGTTTGACGATTTTATGTTACCTTCTTATGCTGTGTTTTACAACAAATTTTGTTTTGCAACTGTTTTCGTTTTACTATGGCGACATGAGGAACCAGTTTTTTTTGAAACAATCATCCAAAATTACATCATACGTTCACGTCACAAAAGGAACTAAAATTTTCTTCTTATACGTGTCTTTCTACAAAAGTCACACACCAGCTGACGACCAAAAATCAACAAAAAATGTAGGACAACGCCAACACATTGCATGCGAACCTGCGTTAATGAACATAAACAAAAAACAACAAAGTTGTATCCTCGAAAATAATGACAGAAAAAAATTCCTATAAAACCGCATCGCCTACAATCTGCAATTCATTCTAGTTTTTCTTGAAAGAAAACAAAACCATCGCCAAGTTTCATAAGTCCGTAATTCCGTCGTTCTATAATTCCGTGAAAAAAACACGCCTTTAAAGGTTGAAATTAAGGAAAAACGCAGTCTGGAGTGTGAAGATGAATCGATCGATTAAGCGGGGTCTGACGTTGGCAGTGCTGTTCGCTGCCGTGTCCGTCATCGGGGCACGTAAGTGGAACGAGTGAGCATTTTTATCTTTAATTGGTGTAGCTCATCACAACCCCAATTGGTAGAGTGAACTAGAAATAACTTTTTTGTGCTTAAAAACAGCAAAAGGGGGGGGTACAATTCCGGCCCGCTAATTCCGGCCTGAAGAATTCCGGCCCGCTCATTCCGACCCGAAGAATTCTGGCCCGAAGAATTCCGGCCCGGAGAATTTTCGCCAGCACGAACAATATTAAACCACACGAAGTGATTTTGGTAATGAAATAATATAATAAAAATATCGATGTTCACATGTTACAGTGTATTTTCAATGATGTTCGTCCTGTTTGCTTTTTTGGAAAGTGAAACCTTTTAAAAAAAAGAAACTACAACTAAATTTTTAAATTTTTTTTTATCATGAACAGGATTTGTGACTCTTTTACCTTATCAAAAAGGCTTGGCTTAGGATTTGGAACCTACAACAAGTCACTGCAAGCAAGTTCTAAACACTTAAGACAAAAAATCACTTAAGAATTTATTTCCCAAAAATCACTTCGTGTGGTTTAACACCGTTTGCAAATAAGAGTGGGGGGCCCTAGGAACATTCCGTGATACATGGAAAAGTTTTTAAACCTAGGGTGCAGGGACATTCTACTAATCAAGGCGCTTCAGGTTTACCCCCTGAGTACCCCCTGATTATGCCTATAAAGGTCGTTTTTAGGGTGCGGAAGTTGAAAAACCCTCGATTTTTTGCGATTTTTCGCAAAGTGTACCTTTTTAGCCCTACCGTATCTCGTAGTTTCACAGTTTCTGGAACCTCACACAGTATTCACGTGAAAGATCTTGCGGAGTTCTTTAAGGCCCTGTATCAATGAGCCCTTGCAAGGGGGGTCCCTGAGGCGCTACGACGCTAGTTAAAATTACTTTTTTTTTAAAATTACGCTATTTTTTTAAAACATTTTTTTGAGCTCATAAACACAATTTTTCGATTTTCATTTTTGGTTCTACAGGGGGGTTTTCGGGGTCGCTGAATTCGAATCTGATCTTAGATTTTTGCCCCGGGCATTTTTTTGTCCTAAAATTGGGCAAAAACACATTTTTTTGCGTTTCCCAGCGTTTTTTGGTTTTAATTTTTAATTTTAAGTGCAGATTTTTTTAACAAAGCTGTTTTACAACAGCCTTACAACCGCTGTATCGGAATCAGTTTTAATATTTTGCAACTGACCACTTGCCCACCCAAAAAATGGGTAAAAAGTTGATTTTTTTGCTTTTTGCACACGTTTTTGTTTCACAATGAAAAAATCAAGTTAGAAACAACTTGTAATTTTAATTTTTAGTTCTACATAAAAGGTTTCGGGGTCGCTGAATTCGAATCTGACTTTAGATTTTTGTCCCGGGCCTTTTTTGCTTTAAAAGTTGGGCAAAAACACATTTTTATGCGTTTTCCAGTGGTTTTTTGTTTTAATTTTTAATTTTAAATGCGGATTTTTTTAACAAAGCTGTTTTATAACAGGCATACAACCGCTGTATCTGAATCTGTTTTGATATTTTGCAACTGACCACTTGTCCACTTAAAAAATGGGTAAAAAGTTGATTTTTTGCTTTTTGCACACGTTTTCGTTTCACAATGAAAAAATCAAGTTAGAAACAACTTGTAATTTTAATTTTTAGTTTTCCAGGGAGGTTTTCAAAATCGCTGAATTCGAATCTGACCTTAGATTTTTGCCCCGGGCATTTTTATTGCTCTAAAAATGGGGCAAAACACATTTTTATGCGTTTTTCAGTGGTTTTGCCCAATTTTTAAAATAAAAAAATGCCCGGGGCAAAAATCTAAGGTCAGATTCGAATTCAGCGACTCCGAAAACCTCTCTGTAGAAATAAAAATTAAAATTACAAATTGTTTCTAAACTGATTCTTTTACTGTGAAACGAAATAGTGTGCAAAAAGCAAAAAAAATCAACTTTTTACCCATTTTTTGGGTGGGCAAGTGGTCAGTTGCAAAATATCAAAACTGATTCAGATACAGCGGTTGTAAGGCTGTTATGAAACTGTTTTTTAATCAACTCTACATTTAAAACTAAAAATTAAAACAAAAAACCACTGGAAAACGCAAAAAAATGTGTTTTTGCCCTATTTTTAGAGCAATAAAAATGCCCGGGGCAAAAATCTAAGGTCAGATTCGAATTCAGCAATCTTGAAAACCCCCTGGAGAACTAAAAATTAAAAGTACAAGTTGTTTCTAACTTGATTTTTTCACTGTGAAACGAAAACGTGTGCAAAAAGCAAAAAAATCAACTTTTTACCCATTTTTTAAGTGGACAAGTGGTCAGTTGCAAAATATCAAAACAGATTCAGATACAGCGGTTATATGGCTGTTATAAAACAGTTTTGTTAAAAAAAATCCGCACTTAAAATTAAAAATTAAAACAAAAAACCACATGAAAACGCATAAAAATGTGTTTTTGCCCAACTTTTAGAGCAAAAAAAGTCTCTGGACAAAAATCTAAGGGCAGATTCGAATTCAGCGACTCCGAAAACCTCTCTGTAGAAATAAAAATTAAAATTACAAATTGTTTCTAAACTGATTCTTTTACTGTGAAACGAAATAGTGTGCAAAAAGCAAAAAAAATCAACTTTTTACCCATTTTTTGGGTGGGCAAGTGGTCAGTTGCAAAATATCAAAACTGATTCAGATACAGCGGTTGTAAGGCTGTTATGAAACTGTTTTTTAATCAACTCTACATTTAAAACTAAAAATTAAAACAAAAAACCACTGGAAAACGCAAAAAAAATGTGTTTTTGCCCTATTTTTAGAGCAATAAAAATGCCCGGGGCAAAAATCTAAGGTCAGATTCGAATTCAGCAATCTTGAAAACCTCCTGGAGAACTAAAAATTAAAAGTACAAGTTGTTTCTAACTTGATTTTTTCACTGTGAAACGAAAACGTGTGCAAAAAGCAAAAAAATCAACTTTTTACCCATTTTTTAAGTGGACAAGTGGTCAGTTGCAAAATATCAAAACAGATTCAGATACAGCGGTTATATGGCTGTTATAAAACAGTTTTGTCAAAAAAATCCGCACTTATAATTAAAAATTAAAACAAAAAACCACATGAAAACGCATAAAAATGTGTTTTTGCCCAACTTTTAGAGCAAAAAAAGTCTCTGGACAAAAATCTAAGGGCAGATTCGAATTCAGCGACCCCGAAACCTTCTATGTAGAACTAAAAATTTAAATTACAAGTTGTTTATAATTTGATTTTTTCACTGTGAAACGAAAACGTGTGCAAAAAGCAAAAAAATCAACTTTTTACCCATTTTTTGGGTGGGCAAGTGGTCAGTTGCAAAATATCAAAACAGATTCAGATACAGCGGTTGTATGCCTGTTATAAAACAGCTTTGTTAAAAAAAATCCGCATTTAAAATTAAAAATTAAAACAAAAAACCACTGGAAAACGCATAAAAATGTGTTTTTGCCCAACTTTTAAAGCAAAAAAGGCCCGGGACAAAAATCTAAAATCAGATTCGAATTCAGCGACCCCGAAACCTTTTATGTAGAACTAAAAATTAAAATTACAAGTTGTTTCTAACTTGATTTTTTCATTGTGAAACAAAAACGTGTGCAAAAAGCAAAAAAATCAACTTTTTACCCATTTTTTGGGTGGGCAAGTGGTCAGTTGCAAAATATTAAAACTGATTCCGATACAGCGGTTGTAAGGCTGTTGTAAAACAGCTTTGTTAAAAAAATCTGCACTTAAAATTAAAAATTAAAACCAAAAAACGCTGGGAAACGCAAAAAAATGTGTTTTTGCCCAATTTTAGGACAAAAAAATGCCCGGGGCAAAAATCTAAGATCAGATTCGAATTCAGCGACCCCGAAAACCCCCCTGTAGAACCAAAAATGAAAATCGAAAAATTGTGTTTATGAGCTCAAAAAAATGTTTTAAAAAATAGCGTAATTTTAAAAAAAAAAAGTAATTTTAACTAGCGTCGTAGCGCCTCAGGGACCCCCCCTTGCAAGGGCTCATTGATACAGGGCCTTAAAGAACTCCGCAAGATCTTTCACGTGAATACTGTGTGAGGTTCCAGAAACTGTGAAACTACGAGATACGGTAGGGCTAAAAAGGTACACTTTGCGAAAAATCGCAAAAAATCGAGGGTTTTTCAACTTCCGCACCCTAAAAACGACCTTTATAGGCATAATCAGGGGGTACTCAGGGGGTAAACCTGAAGCGCCTTGATTAGTAGAATGTCCCTGCACCCTTGGTTTAAAAACTTTCCCATGTAGCGCTAGACCCCCCCACTCTTATTTGCAAACGGTGTTAATATTGTTCTTGCTGGCGAAAATTCTCCGGGCCGGAATTCTCCGGGCCTGAATTCTTCGGGCCGGAATTCTACGGGCCGGAATTCTTCGGGCCGGAATTCTTCGGGCCGGAATGAGCGGGCCGGAATTCTACGGGCCGGAATTTCGCGGGCTGGAATAGTACACTAGCCCAGCAAAAGAAGTGCTATATTCAAAACAAAAGAACTCCAAAATTCCTGATCTGATCAAATGATCTGTGTGGAGTGTTTCAAAAAGTACAGGGTTATAAAGGTCTATTCATGAAGAACCGATCTTTTCCGTTCGCATTCACTAAACAAAACCAATATGCTTAACTGCACTTCAGACTAGAGTGAGTTTCAGCGAACCAACATACAGTAACACAGCCTCTAGGCCCGTTTATACCTGACGTGCATACAGTCATGTATGCATGCTGTATGTGCATACGGCACGTCACGTCACTTAAGGTCTCGTGTTATTGCCTACTACCGTTCACATCTGACGTACGTCGACGTGCGTCGTGATACATGTACGTCCGGTATAAACGGGGCGGGGCGCGTTCATCCGGTCATTCTTGCAGGATCAACAAAGTTCGCGTATATCACCTACGACTCGCCATTCTCTTGCCCTCGAGACGCCGAAAACGTTGCCGAACTGAACAACGCTGCTGGCGCGCCAATCTGTATAGGTAGGCAGGCACAAAGTTGTACTACTGCGATGTGCAGCTGAGAAAAAAGCACGAATGCGGATGTGTCAAAAATAGTAATGCAGCTTTAGTGACGCACGTTCTCCCCGCTCCGGGCAGAAAAACCTGCAATCGCTGGCCGCTCGGGGAGTGAGAAGATGCAATAATCGCTACCCGCTCGGGCAGGAAAACCTGCAATCGCTACCCGCTCGGGCAAGAAAACCTGCATCGCTACCCGCTCGGGCAGTGAAACCGCTCCTCGCTCGGTAAATAAGTACAGGCAACCGTTACCCGCTCGGGAAACGACTTCATGCAGAGCAACCGCTGTCCCGCTCGGGTAGTGAGCGTATCGCTACACACGCACTCGTTGTGCAAAACAAAATTTCTTTGCCTTTTTGGAATTCCCGTTGTTTTCCAGGAATGCCTGACGTTGGCACGCACGTCAACCCGGACTCGGCGTTGCTGTCAGTGGTCGCCAGTCGCTCGGGCGCCGCCGTGAACGTCACGTTGACGTATTCTTGCTTTCCGGGGTCAGCAATGACCCATCACTAATTTACCCAATTGTCGGAGAGACCAGATTTACCCAATAACCAGAGACATGAGATTTTTTGCCCAAGCATCAGAGCCGTTTGGTTTTATCAAGATACATAAGATGAATATGTGCGACCAGTTTATGGGTGAAAATAGCGTCCCTTGCGTCCCTAGAAGTATATTTGCGCTCTGGCTCTGAAGAAGTTATCGTGCACGCGCTTATTGTAAAACGCGCTTCTGGAAAACCGTTCAGCTCTTTATTTGCTTTGTTTTAAAGCGGGTTCAGCAACGGAACAACAAAAAAATTTCAGCTATCTGTGGGAGAACGGCGACCCGGTGGGAACCGCGAGGACTTTGGTCATGGACGAAACAACGGGGACATGGCCCGTGGCGCCCTATTGTGTCGATGGTGCTGCCTGTTTTTACTTTTTTTTTGTTTTTACTGATTATGTATTTGTCACCTGGGTGGTAGCGCGTTAGACTATTGTATTGTTTGTACGTTCGGGGGATCGAGCTCCACCGCAGGGTGTATATGCACTTAATGACAGAGAAAACGCAATGGGCGCTCCACTAGACAACGTTCAGTACGCAATTCTAGATAAGACCTAGTTAAAAACATTGCCTAAAGTCACCGTTCGTTCGTTCGTTATGTAATTTTCTCAACGAATTTTAAAATTAAAAAAAACGTTTTTAGTGGCCGACGGGGACAGCTGTGCTGGCGGTCTGTATTGCGGACCCTGCTCCGAATGCGTGGACGGAGTCTGCACGGCGAGCTAAGAAATCGTCCACTTGGTGAATCGTAGTTTCACTGATGTAAATTCTCTGCTGCAGTGGAAAGATTTTTTTGCTTCAAATAAGTGGGAATGTATGTGGAAGGCTACACAACACAAACCAAGCGTCAATTTGCAATTTCTTCAAAGCTGTTATGCAGCATCCTGATCAGTTCTTCCATGTGTACGCAAAGAATTTACGGTATACGTGTGATAGTCCGCTGATGATCTGCGTTTGGGACCCTGCCAATCGATATGCAGCGTTGTTTTTCTCTTTGCTTTTTTGTTGTCGTTTGAACGCGTGACACTGTTTGGTTTTCAGCACTTCCATGTTTTTTTCAGACAAAACAAATATCAGTCAAAGTCACAAAAACGTTTTGCGTTTAAAATTTTTAAACGATAGACAATCTGAAAAAGGAAGAGCTGGTTTTTTTTGGCAGTTTCCGCAACAAAATCGTGAATTTTACTAGGGCATGAAACACTTCATAGTGAGGATATGACTGTTTTCTCCAGACTGCCGGATAATTTGCAAAATAAAACAAGCTTCAAAAAAATGTTTGCCGACTTCGGAAAACACGTATTGTCAACAAATGCAGTGCAGGTAAGTGCAACTAAGTAATACATATTGTGTTCGCTGACGTCCATATGATTGAGTGCAATAATAATGTCGTCATGTGAAACAAATGTTTGCTATGTGCACGTACAGTGCATATCACAAAAATAAAATAACTTCATCAAAACACAACAGATACCGTATTACCCCCATTAAACCCCCCCCCCCCCACCATTAATCCCCCCCCACCAATAAACCCCCACCCCCCCGACCAGTTTCCAAATAATCCCCCCCCCCCCCCAAATAATCCCCCACAAATAATTGGAAACCTGTTTGAAACACATACCCAGCGAATTCAGTGGCTGAATGCAGTGACATTGGTGAAATTGTGCTACCAAAGGCCCCAAATGGATGAGTTAATGGTAATTTCATTACAAAAGGCTGTTACAAAAGGAAATCTCTGTGAAAAGTAGAAGTTTCTGCGACTTTCTTGCCTGCCATGCAAGGTATTTTTGCCATTTTTCAACAAACCCCCACCCCTAGAACTTTTTGTAAATAAACCCCCCCCCCACCAATAATCCCCCCCCCACCAATAAACCCCCACCCCTAAAAGTCGCTGACGTATTAATCCCCCATGGGGGTTTATTGGGGGTAATACGGTAATTCTTGAAAAATGCTTTTTGGTTCACTGTGAACAAATTTGGTACATGAACTTCATCGAGGTGCTTATTTAGTTCTGACCCATGTAACCGTTTCAGATTTGTTGAGGTTCTGTGAGATTATCAAAAAAACCGCTGTCACAAGATACTCTTCACTATTAGAAGCTAGCCGCTCAAGAGCAGAAAAACAAAAAAACAACGTTTGTTTATAACAAACGGTCGCTCACATGCACCCACTTCTAAATCCTACTTATAAGACACTTTCATTGATGAAACCATCCGCAACAATCAACTGATTTCGCGAAAACTTGTACATTTTCTTGTTCAAGCAGCAGTGTTTTTGCGATTGTACAACACCTGCGTTCGGATCACCATCGCCACGATCAGAAACGCCCCACTTTTTTTGATGTTCTTGACTTCATCTATCCCAATAACTATTCTGAGTTCCGACCAAAAAAAGAAAGAAACGGTTTCTTGTTCCGTGCGAAATTGTTACTTTGATACCAGAGTCATTCAAAGTGGCCGCGGCGCACATAATGCTCTCGGCCCAAAAAAAACTGCGCATAATATCTATCTATACAATCAATATTATATTTTTTTACGAATCTCGCTCTCTTCTCTGCGGAGAGTCTCCCACACGCCCCGACCAAATGCGATGCAAATGTGTCGCAAACGGTTTGTTCCGCAATGTCGGTCGCTTCATCAAATAAACACTTAGTCACAAAACACGCGTTACCGTGCGGTCGGTACACGGAGAATATGTTCGCATTGTGCATTATTATGTCGCCATTATGTCACAGCGAGCCACATGCTCCTACCGTGTAACTGTGACGCATGGAAACGGCGAACTTTATTTTGAGAAATGGCACCATATGTCCCTCATATTGTATGGCAGATTCGTGTTTGTCTCAGAGAATTTCGGTTTTAGTGTGGCTCGTTCCGCTCAGGTTTATGCTGTCCGACGTTTATGCTGTTTCGGATTAAAGAACTCCAAGTTTACATGAAGTTTACATTAGTTGTCTTTCAAGGAGCTCAAGGTTTCGGCTCACTGGGTTCAAGAAGTCTGGGCTCTGGGACCACCAGGCTCAAACCATGAAGATCAATGCACCTCTATGTTTAGACTCAGTGGTCCCAGGGACCTCCTTGTTTGGCTCCCTGAGCTCAAGGAGCTCCAGGTTTAGCTTTCTGTGCTCAAGGAGCTCCATGTTTAGCTTTCTGTGCTCAAGGAGCTCCAGGTTTAGCTTTCTGTGCTCAAGGAGATCCAGGTTTAGCTTTCTGTGCTCAAGGAGCTCAAGGTTTGGCTCCCTGAGCTCAATGAGCTCCAGGTTTGGCTCCCTGAGCTCAAGGAGCTCCAGGTTTGGCTCCCTGAGCTCAAAGAGCTCCAGGTTTGGCTCCCTGAGCTCAAGGAGCTCCAGGTTTGGCTCCCTGAGCTCAAGGAGCTCCAGGTTTGGCTCCCTGAGCTCAAGGAGCTTTAGGTTTGGCTTTAGGAGCTTACAGAGCTCCAGATTTGGCTCTCTGGGCTCAACGAGCTCTGTTTGGGTCATTGGGCTCAGGGAACGCCGAGCTTTCTGGGCGCCAGGAGGGGGTTTAGCTGTGTGAGCTCAAGGAGCTTTAAGGATAGGCTCCCCCAATCCAAAGAGTTCTAGGTTAGGCTCTTTGTGCGAAAGGAGCTACAGGCTGGCTCACGATGCTCCAGAGGATCTATGAGCTCAAGGAGCTCCCGGTTTGAATGTTTGGGCATGCGGTACCCAACTGTCTCGGTTTCGGTGACGGTCTCGTCTCGTCTTCTGACTTTCGTGTCTCGCTCGCTCGTTTCGCTGTCCAAGCGTTTTGTCTTATACAGTTACCCTCGCCAACCAAAGCACCCAAAACGTACGCCGCATTGTATTGTTCCACATTACCATGCCGTATTGGTCGAGTACACCACAATTGCATGCACAGGCGGGTGAGAACAAAGCACTCAATTTCAAACTAAAAGTGTGCACACACAGAGATGGATGCCGAATGTTTTGTTAGAAGTTGCCTGGCTCTCTCCGCTTTTGTTTGACCATGCGTCCCAGAATCCCCTAAAGTGCTTCGGCACATTTATTACAAAAAGCGAAAGATCAATAATTATTAGTTTTTGGTTTGGGACGAGCGCATGATGGAGAGAAGAGAGAGCGAGAAAAGAACCATAATTCAGTGTATTTACTTTTTTTTCAACTGCACAGTTTGACCATATGGTTTAGGGTGGCCGCACCACACAGCGCCTAAAAAGACATTTGGAACTGCGACGATATACAGTTTGTCATTTTTTTAAAGTTTGGCGTCTTTCGCAACTCGCAACTTTTTTCTGGCTCGGGAAACGTCGTCCAAGCGCGTGGAAGTTTGATGGGTAGCTGAACATGTGAGTTTTGAAATTTTTTACGACATTTTATAAGAACATGAAGTGTAAAAGGTTGACTGGCAGTTCAACTAACTTTTTTTTATGCTGTTGTAATGCACCAACATAAGTACTAGTTGCTTGACTTTACATTGATTGATTTTACAATAATATATTTTGCCGAAAGTTATAATTTTTACAAGATATTTTTTTTCTTCCAGGGCCGATGACGAGCAACCAACCGAGTGAGTGTCTTTTAAAAAACAATTCTTTATTCGCTTTTTCAAATACATTGTGTTCTTTTTCATTACTTTATGATCCATTCATTGTTTGTTGTTTTTGTGCAGAGCAGTAGAAGGAGAAGCGTAAGTTGATGTTAAAATTTTGAATTCAAATTTAACCAGACTGCTGCGACTGCGTGAACGTATCCGAATCTTTAAGCCCAAATTCCCAAACTTTAGCACAAAAAAACTCGTTTGGTGTGGTGTTGATATTGATTGAGTCACACATCGATTTATATTGGTTGTGGTGATAAATTGATTTGTTTATTAATTTATTTGTTGATTGATTGATTGATTGATTGATTGATAATCGATTGATTGGTTGATTGAGTAATCGTTTGATTGATTGCTCCACTGATTGACTTGTTGTGACTATATTTTCAGTTTTGTGATAAAACCGATAAGCTGTCAAACTACAAAAGATTTGAAAAAAATTTAACATTTTTTCTTTGTAGTGAAGCCGGCGAGGGTGAGGAACGTGCATCGGCAAAGCCGAACAAACGACTCCAGCAGACGCAGGCTCAGGTTGATGAGGTAAGATGGGGTTGACGTGATTGTGACATTGAATGGGATTACAGTACATAGCAGTGACATACAGTCGAACTTTAAATTATAGGGAATCAGCTGATTGGTTGAGATTACGGTATATGCATGCTTTCTGTGCAGACATTGCTGTGGCGATGCTGAGAATGCATGCATCACGGTCACCAACCAATCAGCTGATTCCCCATAATATAGAGTTCGACTATAGAATGCGATTGCAATGCACCGCAAACTTTCTTTACAATCAAAAATAGTTTACCATAAAAAACGACAAACGTGTATAGTTTTTGTTGTAGCGCCATGTTGGCGATTTGTAAAGCCAGGATATTCTCAAATGACGAGCTCTCAAACTGTCAATTTCACGATGGATGGTTTGAACACTGTGATCGAACAGGTTTTTTGTGTCAAATGACATTTTCAAAGTGATCTGGTAAAATTTATAGTCAGCTTACCAAATTTCAAAATCCATTCCGCCAATATCCGCTTGTAGTGACAAAAGTAGCCAAAAAACCATTTTGCAGGTTGTTGACGTCATGAAGTTGAACATTCAAAAAGTGCTCGAACGCGATCACAAACTGACACAGTTGGAAGACAGATCAGGTCAGTGTGGCGACAGTTTTTGCCATGGGGGGGGGGCTGCACCTCTTGAGAAATACAGACATTTTTTGTAGGTCACTTTCTGCTTGACTGTAGATTTGCAGATACAGTCCATCTGAATAATACATGCAACATGACGTGATTACCGACCAATTAGCGCTGAGATTTTCCATGACCGACCAATCAGCTAATTGCGTATATTAGCGAGATCGACTGTAAACATAATATTGTTTCAGACAAACTGCAGCAAGATGCCGACCAATTCAAGAGTCAAGCTGCCACGCTGAAGAACAAATTCTGGTTGAAAAATCTGAAAATGATCATTATATCGGTCGTGCTCGGCCTAGTGCTGTTGCTAGTGCTCTACGGTTGGTGAAGAAAATCCACTTGAGTTTCCGAAAGAAAGATTTTCGACTCGTTTTACGTTGTTTACGTTCTACTGCGTAGCGGAAGCTTTGTTAGCTTCATTAATCAGCAGAACACAGCGCACAAGACAAAGAACACGAAAGAATAATTGGCAATTCTTTAATATCCTCTCTTTTTCAGTTTACATGGGCGGCAATCCAAAAGATCTCGTGCCCACGAATCTCACTTCTGGGGGTGGGGGCGGTGGTGGCGATGGTGGAGGCGGAGCGGACGCAGCAGGCGGGGCTGGGGATGCGAGTGATGCCGCGGCGGGGGGCGGAGACAGCGGCGGGGGCGGGGACGGCGGTAATGATGATGGAAATGATGACAAGGACGCGCCAGACGGGCACTCGAAAGACACGGGCGGCGCGAAACCTGACGACGACGGCAAAGGTTTATTTACCGTAAAGTCTTGCATATAAGGTTCCTCCCACTTATAAGACCCCCACCCAAAAGTGGGCGGAGTGTCACACGGCGGGAAACCAAAAAGTTCAAAATTTTGACTTGGTCGAAATTCCAACCCGCTTATAAGGGCCGGACTTCCTAATCTTTGCTTTATAAGACCTCCTCCCACTTATAAGATCGTCACACAAAATTCCAATTTTTTCAGAAATTTTTGGTTTTCAAATTTATATAAGGAGACCTTAGGTATATGCAAGACTTTACGGTATTGCTGATTTTCGGTTTTGTTGTACAGTCTGACTCTATAACATATCCAACTAGCTGATTGGCTGGTGATCGTGATATGCATGCATACTGTGCATACCGAACTCCGACTCATCACAACAATGCCTGCACAGAATGCGTACATCACGTGATCACTAACCAACCAATCAGCTAGTTGAATACCTATGTTATAGAGTTTGATTGTAGTTAGATTAATGGAGTTTTGAATGGAATAAAGGGCAGTCGGGTTGATAACCCGTCGAACTAAACTGGGCTAAAATTTTCAAGTGTGTGCTGATTGGTCGAACGGACAAAATTGCGCCACCAATAGCGTAAGACTTTTTTAAACTGGGCAAACCAACTTTACGTAATCAAACAATACATGCTTTTGACGAAACAGCAACGTAGAAACGATATAAGGCACGCGCAGGATAAGGCTGAAGGGCTGCTGTTTAGACAAGGAACAGTTAAAGGGTGTAGATATGCCGAGTACTACGATAAACTGTGGCAGTGTCTATGCACTGTCCCAGTTGAGTTCAAAGCACAAACAATTCAACAAAAAATGAGCAAGATATAATAAGCACAAACAATGAGCAAGACACAACGACACACAAGAAACAATGACAAGATGAGACAATATGCAAAGTATATCAACGAACACAGAAAACCACAATTAACAGATGAAAACACAAGAGAATGCAAGAACAGTGGTGAACGAACTTTCAGTGGAAATTTTGAATCTGGTAGAATTTTTTTTAGAATGAAAAATGGAAAGACCGCTACACATCAGACGACAAGGGTGGTCGTCTGACTATTTTTTATGGAATTCAAACTTTCATGCCTCGAGCCGAGAGGCGCCCTTTCCCAGCCTCGGCGCCTACTCATTCCAAACTTTCACGCCTCGAGCCGAGAGGCGCCCTTTCCCAGCCTCGGCGCCTACTCATAAACACGTCGGAATACAATGAATTGGCCCATCCCAAAATACTTCACATTGCATTCCATTTCATCTAAAAATACATCCACAAAACATTCCATTCACTACGGTACTTTCTCTCCCAAATCCGCAACAAACTCCCCGCAAACAAGAGCCTAATTCCTTAATTGTGAAGGGAGAGGCGGTGAAAGAAGGGAAGAAAAAGATCAGTAAAAGATCAACTGAATTGCAACAAAAAGGGCACAAAATTTCAAAACCATTGGTCTATTCAGCATCCATAATTGATCTCCTTGAAACTGAATCGAAATCTGAAGATTGGTCAAGGATCACTGGTTTTAGTTGGCGACGGAGCCCAACTTCCACCAATTTGCTTTGTCGGAGGAGTGGCAGGTGATCTACTCTCGAAAACGCTGCATCAAGAACTGGTAGAGGAGAATAACGTTAGGGTGCATCTTCTAAACACTCAATATCGTATGCATCCGAGCATCAGCCGATTCATTTCGATGTTTGTGTACGATTCTCAGCTGAAAGACGGAGTCACGAGCGACGAGCGGCAGATGAGCCTTCAAGGGTGCCCGTTCCCGAAGAAGAGAACACCACTGTTGTTCGACTCGGTCTCCGGTAGCGAAGAACTAGGTGAAGGCAAATCCTTCGCTAATGAAGATGAGGCGGATGCGGTAGTTCGTTGGGTGACCTTCTTAATCGCCCAGGACGAATTCAAAGACTGTAAAAATTTGCAAGTCCTCACCCTGTACAATGGACAACGAAAAAAGATTCTAGCCAAACTCCAGCAAGCCGGCATAACACCACCCACGAACTTCACTGCAACTGTTGATAGTATGCAGGGTGCCGAGCAAGAACTCGTGATCGTAAGTGGCGTAAGAGCTCAGCCCCAATCCAACCGGCCCAACGTGGGATTTCTTGCCGATCCACGCCGCGTCAACGTTATGTTATCGCGAGCCCGTTCGGGTTTAATTGTGATTGGGCATGTGGATACACTGCGAGCCAGCGAGAAATTACGCGAGTTCGTACTGTATTGCTCTGAACGAGACACCCTGCATGTGAACTATTCAAGCATGCTCAACTCGTCCGTTCGAAAACCTTGGTACCGAGAAGACGATCAATCTACCATTGTTTCTTACCCGGTCAAGATCACATACCTCGAGCCCGTCACCACGGCACGACGGATGAACACAGTGTCCTACTTGGATCAGTCCAGAGAAGAGCTGAAAGCTCTTGCCGAGGCCGATGTCCGCGACAACACTCGCCATCACCAGCCCATGGACTTTTGGACAACCACAGTGATTTGTGCGACACATCCCGAGGGTGTCTAATCGTTTTTGGCCGATACCTGAGTTGACTGTGGACCAGCGCAAGGTTTCGTCCGCGTGTTTGTGAATTACAATGCCATTCTTAAGACAAAATCAGATTTGACTACGAGTTAGCTCTCATGTTTTCATTTGAGCAATGACTGTTTGCACTACTGAGTGGAAACGACAGAAATAACAATTGTATGACTAGGCAACAGCCGATTACAGTTGGACTGAGATTAAAACGCACTCTGTTGGGTGGAAGAGAAACGTGCACGTCTTGCTCCATTATTAGATACAAAAACGGTAGCCACGTTGGTGGACGATTTTCTGCGCCTTGATCTGGTTCTCATGGCAACTGGTTCATCTGCACGGTTGGCAGTAGGTGTTTGCGATGAACCTTCAGCGTCTTCGTCGCTAATTTTGTCATCTGTACATTCCACTAATGGGTACAGTAAATGCAAGGGTCTCTTCACAGTCCGACCCGAGGAGCCAAGAACCTCAGCTCCGCGTACATGCCCGTCATTGCTTTCGATTAACTTTACAATGCGGCCGTATTTCCAGACGCCTCTTGGTAGGTTCTCGCCTTGTATCAGCACTACATCGCCTACTGAAGGGGTGTCTTTGGCTGTCGATCTGCCTTGTTTGTGTTCCTGGATTTTCCTCTCACGTAGATGAGGAAGATACAGATCAACAAAAAACTTCCAAAAATTGTCGACAATTTGTTGGGACTGAGCGTAGAATTTCAATAGGCTATCTCTGGAAGTCCATTCCGGACGGTATTCGTCCTTTACTTCGACAGAATCGATTCTTGGACTACCGGTTAGGGCGTTTGGAAACCACAGATCGATCGGACGAAGTGCTGTTACTTCGTCTGGGGAGTTAGAGACATAAGTGATTGGACGTGCGTTAACTACAGCTTCACATTCAGACAAAATCGTTCTAAACTGAGTATACGATACAATACGACGTCCTTGCGCTGCCTTTAAGGCGTTTTTTACAATTGATACTAATCTCTCCCAGACCCCGCCCGCTCGGGGATGGCCTGGAAGTGAAAAATACCACTTAATGCCATGGTTTGAGCAAAAGTCAGCCATCAAGGACGACGATTCAGGTGTCACATGTTCTTCATGAAGTAAGTCCCATAAACGTTGTGTCAACACAAAGTTCGGGGCATTGTCTGATGATATTGTCAACATTGCACCGAAACGACTGATTTGGCGTTTCAACGACAGGACAAATTCTTTGGCGGAAATGTCGCGTACGATGTCCAGGAATACGCTCCTGGACACAAGACATGTGTACAGTACAACCCAAACTTTGATGGTTTTGTTGCATGTACAATCTTCGGTGATGTGGATTGGTCCAAAAAGATCGCACCCAATGTGTGCCCCAATTGGGGATTTGGTAGTACGGTTAGATGGTAGAGGGGACATGACAGGCAGTTTATAAGGTGGTCCACGCATTCGCCTGCATGGTGTGCATTTGTTGAGCACTTGCTTTACAACGGAACGAGCTGTTGGAAGCCAATACGATTGATTCAACTGAGCCATTACATATTGGGTCGAACAATGCATTGACATTTCATGCAGGTGTTTAATAATCAACGTTGTTAACATTGATTTTTTGGGCAGAAATTTGGGGTATTTGGTTTTTAGCGGCAGTTCAGAATTTTGGGTGATTCTGCTTTGACACCTCAAAATGCCGAAACTGTCTTCGTATAGATTCATTTGAGAAACTAGAGCATGTTTTTTCTTTTGTAAGATAGCATGTAATATATCAGGAACCGCTAGTCTTTGGCAATGTCGAAGGAGAAAATTGAGTGCTGTTCTCATTTCTGAAGCAGAAATAGGACCTTTGGTGTTTATTTTACTGAAAAGCGATTTCAAAAATGAGAATTTGGAGCGGGAATCCAACGTCAACTTGTTCCAGACTTTCAGATTGATGAATCTAAGAATGTACACTGTGCTTCGTAACAAACGCAAGAGCTGAGAAAAACGCTCCACGAAGGTATTCCATGCAGTTTCATCTTCAGCCGCGGATGCCGTCAGTATACTCACGGCAATCTGGCATTGACGAATTGATCCATCATCCTTTTCTGAACCCCTTTGTGCGAACTTGCGATACTCTCGTTGATTTTCAGTTTTCAGCGTGCTAGACATTTCTGGCAATGCTGCTCTTGGCCAGGAGTCTGAACTGTTCGAAAGCCATTGAGGACCCGAGAACCATTCACTTTCCAGCAGATCTACTACCTTGACACCGGGACGCGTTAAAACGTCGCTGATGTTGTGTTGAGTACGCAGGAAATTGAACTGGGTATTAACACATTTTTGGATCTCTCGGATCCTGTTAGCGACAAACACGCCCAAATTTTTGGTCGAAGACAACCAGTGTAGGACGCATGTGTTGTCGGTCCAAGAATACGCTGGAGAGTCTTCCAGCTTCAAGGCCTGACGCACGTAAGCAATGAGTCTAGTTGCAATTAAAAGAGCTAGAAGTTCCATGCGCACTATAGACAGAGGGGAACGTGGGTTGGGGTTGAGTCTTGATTTCGCCATGACCAAACGAGTCACCACTGTTCCTGTCTGTCGATTTTGTAATCGCAAATATATAGCAGCAGCGTAACAGTGTACGCTTGCATCAGCAAAAGCATGAATTTGTGCGTCGCAGTCATTTAATGGCTCGCCGTAAAAGCGAGGCAACTGAATTTCGCGAATTTCTTTTAAGTCCGGGATAAGCTCTTCCCACTTTTGGTTGATAGATTCCGGGATTGGCGTGTCCCACTCCAGTTCTTCAAGAACCAATGATTGTAACAAAAGCTTAGCAGGCAAAACTACCGGTGCAGCAAATCCGAGTGGATCAAAACACGAGTTTACTGCACTAAGGACTTGGCGCTTTGTCCAAACACCATTATTCTCTGGAATGGACATCGGAGATAGTCCGAGAATGTCAGACGTAGCTGTCCATTTCAAGCCTAATATTTTAGTGTCTGTGCTCTTCATGCGAAGTTCTGAAGGTACATATTCCCGAAACTCGGACACATTACTCTGCCATTCACGCAATATAAATGAGGCTCCATCACGAAAAACCGCAGTAATTTCATCAAATAACGCACGTGCATCATTTAACGAAGAAACACCCGTGATCAAATTATCCACGTAGAAATGCGTGCGACAATATTGAGTCCATTTTTGACCATTGTGGTCAATCAAGAACTGTATGGCAAATGCTAAAATACTAGGCGCCGAGGTTAGCCCGAAGGGTAACCTTTTGAAATAGTAAGTTTTAACCGCTTGATTTTCTAGCGAGTCCACCCAGAAAAATTGCGTGAGACGTCGATTTTCTGGTGGTATACTGATCATCAAAAACGCTTTCTGAATATCGGCTAAGAGCAGGACGGGATAAGTCCGTGCTCTGATAAGTGTTTGTCCGAGGTCAGCGATACAGGGATCGCCTCGCAAAAATAAATCGTTGAGTGCTGGTTCGTCCGGTCCAGTACGTGCCGAGAAGTCGAACACAGCACGCTGCTTCGTTGTTGCGTGGTCTTCCCTATAAACCGGATGATGGGCTAAATAGTGCGTTTCGCCTTCTTTATCCGTTGAAGCGTCTTCTGGTGATTCTGCAATGATCCCTCTTTCTATAAGGTCCAAGAAACCCTTGTGATATTGTTCGTACAAGGTTGGATTTTCCAGGAGTTTCCTTCGGATGTTTTGAAACCGGGCATACGCCAATCCTCTGTTAGAAGGAATAGGTGTTGCTCCTGGTTTTGGTGGGAATGGTACTTCTACTCTTTGTTCTCCGGTTTGAGAATCACGGACGAATTTGGCATTCTGCCGGAAGAATTCTGTGGCTATTTGATCATCAGATTTTGAATTCAAGTCTGTGATGCCCAAACCTTCGAGATCTTGGAATTTACTGAAAGCAAGATTCAATTCTTTATTGTCGAGTTCATTCTCTGTGAGATTTTCAGACATACCGGGTACTACGAGAACGCTAGCTTCTTGCAATGAAGAGCCGGCATTATTCATCGGATGGTTCTTTTCAGCCGATGATTTTTTGCGGGTCCGTTTTGGATTTTCGGTCATATTCAGATCCGCATCTTCTTCCAGCGGCGGAAACACCAAAGTTCTTGGTGGTCTCCGTTTTTTGTTTCCTCGAACTATCCCGTCCGCAATCAGATACCCAAGAGCCGATGGAATCAACAGCATCCCACTGGGTAGTCGTACTATTCCCTTAGTGGGTTCAGTAGACCGGTGGAAGCCGAACAAAAACTGAATAAAATATCGTGCACTGAAAATAAGATCTGGATAACGCCAGACAGAAGAGTTGTTGAGGTCTATTGCTACTTGGGTTTGAAGGTTGGCGCCATTTATAAATTCCATGTCTGTTTTAGACAATGGTTTAGTCAACACGCGTCCAACCATCACATCGGAGGGTGCAATGGTTGCTGTGATAGGGCATACCGTGCCATCCTTCAACTGTATGTAGAAGGAGACTTGTTTGTTAGGTACTTCCGTACCGTCATCCTGATCTTTATCTGTTCGAAATGGGCGAACAGTTATTGTCCCGATTTCCTTAACCTCTAATTGTAGAAATTTTGCCAAGCCAGGGGACACCCAATTTCTACTAGAACAGCTATCGAGCAACGCAGTAACACTTGCTTTATTACCCGGTGGTATACTATCTAGCACTGAGACTCCAGCTGTAATGAGTCTGTCGTCTACCACAGCATCGTGGCCAACCACTGCTGTGACCGTTTCTCCCGTGGGAGAATCATTATCGCTGGATTCACTAACTATGTTAGACTGATGTTGAGAGGATGCATCTGACAATGCTGCTTGATCAACACAGAAACGCGCGTATTGTACTTCGTATTCTTCTTCATTTTCAGAAGAATCTTCCTCTGTGACACATGGTGCCAAAACGGCACTGTTTTTACGATCGTTAGAATCATTTGTAGACTCGTTGCGTCTTTGTCGTTCATGTTTGTAACAAAGACTCATGTTATGGTTCTTTCCTTTGCAAAAGGTGCAAACTCTGACATTGCGCACGGTGCAATTGGTTGCACTGTGGCCTGTTTCCAGACAAATTATACATTTGGCCAGGGCCCTTAGGCGGTCCAGTCTGCTCCTTACATCTTTGAATTTATCGCAGTCTACATGTCGGTGTTTCGTGTTACCACAATATGCACACGCACGTGGTTGTTTCGTGGATCTCACAGCTTTAGATTTCTTACGATCTTCTGTCTTACCTGTTTTGGTTTCGGCTGATTTTGCAGAGACGATCTTTTTCGACGCAGCTTGTTTATTTTTAGGAGGTGCCTTAGTGTCCTTTTTGCCTGTTGACGTTGACTCAACAGTAAAAACTGGAGTTTCAACGTCACTGAGTGAACTGCGGAAGCCGCCAGAAGAAGCCCGTCTGCTGGAGGGGGTTCGTGACCGCGAAGGTTCCGACGAAGACGACCTCCCCCAAGAAACAGACCTCCTGACGGATGCCTTGGATTTGTCCTTCTTTGGGGTGTTTTGTTTATTTGGTCGTTTCTCTCGGTTACGGTAGCCGGTCCATCGACGATTAGCAGCTGCTCTTTCAATTGCCAAATCGACTAGTTCTTCTCGTCTTCTTATGATTTGGCCAATGGCGATAAGAAGTGGGTGCGTTTGCCACTCCTTGTCTACCGGTTTGGCAGCTGATATTTGTTCAACAACCTCAGAAGGAAATTTTTCTAAGATGGCCTTGACAATCAAGAAGTGGTCTTCCTGTTGGTTGCTAGTGTGTAATTTCAGGACACATGACTGAATTGCCGTATAAGTGGCATTGAGAGACGATAGATCAAGTCTGGCCGGAGGAATTGATGCCAGCTCATGCTGGATCTTATTTTTGATTCGAGATTTGTTCCCGTAGCGATTGACAAGAATTTGCAATGCGATGGGATAATTGGCTTCGGTAATGGGTAACCCCATAATGAGCTGCTTAGGTCCACCTTCCAGTAAGCCATGTAACATTGTGAATTTGACTACGGCAGGTAACTCAGGGTTACGTTCGATTGTTGCAAGATAGATGTCCCAAAAAGCTGGGAAGTCCATTTCATTTTTGCCATTAAACGTACATGGTTTTACTGTGGGTACATGATACTTCATGCCTTGAGATG
Organism: Theristus sp. LFF4_11; assembly: GCA_030248135.1. Classification (NCBI taxonomy): domain Eukaryota; kingdom Metazoa; phylum Nematoda; class Chromadorea; order Monhysterida; family Xyalidae; genus Theristus; species Theristus sp. LFF4_11. Next base: position 4,553 of record JASANC010000118.1, on the reverse strand, counting down.
ATGAGAAAACCTGGTTACTTGCAGGTTGCGAACGAGACTCTGGTTGATCAACTAAGAAGGATGAATTCTCGTTAATCGTGCGAGACTGCATAGCCGTGTTGAAGCGCTGATTAGTTGTAACACGAGTATTCGGTTGAGAAAGGTTTGACATGCCCGGGTACAACGGTGGCTGTGCAGCAGTACAATGACTCTGACCAGCATTTGCGTCTATGCGCGGAGCGTAATTGGGCATTTGCCCTGCCGACTGGTGAAAATGCGTTTGTGAGTTGGAATTAAAATCAGAAGACAAGGTAACGGGAAATGGTTGTCGAATGTTTGAAGAAGACACTGCAACGAGTGGTGTTCCGAAAGCAGAAGCCGAAACAGGAGGAGGAGGAATCGACATGTCAATGAGAGGCTGTCGATCTTCTGGTCTAATCGATGTCGATGTTTGTACATTTTGGGCCGTGTTGATGGCCCAAAACGGTTGAGTGTCCGATTGAAGTACTGGAGTCTCGAATTCGGACCAAAAAGCTCCGCGTTCCACTTTCTGGCTTTGCCCTGCGGCGGAACTCCAAAACGGGGTTGTTGGAAATGTCTGTCTGCCCAACGGTGCAGATTCAGACGATGTAGACCAGAAGGGTCCTGACTGAATCGACGCTGAAGGCGGCATCGAAATTTGAGGCGTGAGGGAAACGGTTGTTGGAGCTAAATGCGCGGGTTGCAGATATGTAGTGGTGTTGGTGGTCATAGTTGTGGCAGTCGTCAACACAGGATGAAGAAACGAAGTGTTCGTTCGATAGGACACTGTTGGCAGATTGAATTTTTCGGTTGACGGAGATTCAGTACGTGCCGGGTACAACGAGGACCGTCCCGTCGGTCGTGCCGACGGACCGGCAAAAGCGCCACCTGACGCTTCACTACTTTTGTCCTCTACTGAGAAGGGCGTATCTTTCATAGTCTCGTAGACCTCCATTTGCCTTTTTTGTACGGCGTCAACCTGGTCTTCCCACCGTGTTTGCAATTCATAAATTTGGTCTAAAGTGGTGGAAAAGCCAGGTTGTCGCCCGTCTCGGTCTTGTCTGGACCGTTCATAAATTTCACTTTCTGTCTGAAATTCTTCAGCGGCAATATTTTCGAGACCCTCTAAGTAATTATCCCACTTTGTGATGAGATTCTCCAATTTCTTGCGATACTGACTCAAGGTCGCTGCAATAGTGTGAGCGTTCATCATTCTTTTATTCAAATTTTCCAAAAACTTGCTTGCAGAATCTCTACTTGAGTCAAACATAAAAATAACCCAATTTATCACACAACAAAAACAATAATATCAAACAATAAAAAATAATACACATATTCTAACAAACCCCAATAAACACAAAATAACCAATTAATATAATATTACAATATATTTATTCTTTAATAATAACCAATCAACATTACACCAAAAAAACAAAAAACCCATATCCAAAACCACTCACAAAAACACCCTCAATACCACTAAATTACAATATATCATTACCATTTCACAAAACTTTAAAAAATAATACTTAAATATAATTTTAACCTTTATACCCAAACTAACTCATTTTCAAACAATAACATATTACTGCTGGTTCGTACGGTTCACTCGAACACACACGCTGTCTGTGCTTCCCCTCTAAACGGTTTAAATAGTCTTTCGCCTTCTTTTTATCTGAAACTCTTCTGTGATTCTGCCAATGATCCCTCTTTCTATAAGTCCAAAAACCTTTTATATTGTTCGTACAATTGGATTTTCCAGGAGTTTCCTTCGGATGTTTTGAAACCGGGCATACGCCAATCTCTCGCTAGAGGAATAAAGTTGTTGCTCCTGGTTTAATTGGGATATACTTCTACTCTTTGTTCTCCGGTTTGAGAATCACGGACGAATTTGGCATTCTTCCAGAAGAATTGTATAATTTACTCCCTATATTCACGAAGGTCTCCCTTGTATCAGCACTACATGCGCCTACTGAGGGGTGTCTTTGCTGTCGATCTGCCTTGTTTTGTGTTCCTGGATTTTCGCTCCGTGTGGTCCGAAACACAAAGTATAAAACAGTTTGTTGGGACAACTGAATTTCATAGGCTATCTCTGGGATCCACCGGACGGTATTCGTCCTTTACAAGTTCGACAGCATCGATTCTTGGACTACCGGTTAGGGCGTTTGGAAACCACAGATCGATCGGACGAAGTGCTGTTACTTCGTCTGGGGAGTTGAGACCTTAGTGATTGGACGATGCGTTCACTACAGCTTCACATTGAACAAAATCGTTCTAAACTGAGTATACGATACAATACGACATCGCCACGCTGCCCTTTAAGGCGTTTTTTACAATTGATACTAATCTCTCCCAGACCCCGCCCGCTCGGGGATGGCCTGGAAGTGAAAAATACCACTTAATGCCATGGTTTGAGCAAAAGTCAGCCATCAAGGACGACGATTCAGGTGTCACATGTTCTTCATGAAGTAAGTCCCATAAACGTTGTGTCAACACAAAGTTCGGGGCATTGTCTGATGATATTGTCAACATTGCACCGAAACGACTGATTTGGCGTTTCAACGACAGGACAAATTCTTTGGCGGAAATGTCGCGTACGTGTCCAGGAATACGCTCCTGGACACACAGACATCATCTTCAGTACAACCCAAACTTTGATGGTTTTGTTGCATGTACAATCTTCGGTGATGTGGATTGGTCCAAAAAGATCGCACCCAATGTGTGCCCTAATTGGGGATTTGGTAGGTACGTTAGATGGTAGAGGGGACATGACAGGCAGTTTATAAGGTGGTCCACGCATTCGCCTGCATGGTGTGCATTTGTTGAGCACTTGCTTTACAACGGAACGAGCTGTTGGAAGCCAATACGATTGATTCAACTGAGCCATTACATATTGGGTCGAACAATGCATTGACATTTCATGCAGGTGTTTAATAATCAACGTTGTTAACATTGATTTTTGGGCAGAAATTTGGGGTATTTGGTTTTTAGCGGCAGTTCAGAATTTTGGGTGATTCTGCTTTGACACCTCAAAATGACCGAAACTGTCTTCGTATAGATTCATTTGAGAAACTAGAGCATGTTTTTTTCTTTTCTAAGATAGCATGGAATATATCAGGAACCGCTAGTCTTTGGCAATGTCGAAGGAGAAAATTGAGTGCTGTTCTCATTTCTGAAGCAGAAATAGGACCTTTGGTGTTTATTTTACTGAAAAGCGATTTCAAAAACGAGAATTTGGAGCGGGAATCCAACGTCAACTTGTTCCAGACTTTCAGATTGATGAATCTAAGAATGTACACTGTGCTTCGTAACAAACGCAAGAGCTGAGAAAAACGCTCCACGAAGGTATTCCATGCAGTTTCATCTTCAGCCGCGGATGCCGTCAGTATACTCACGGCAATCTGGCATTGACGAATTGATCCATCATCCTTTTCTGAACCCTTTTGTGCGAACTTGCGATACTCTCGTTGATTTTCAGTTTTCAGCGTGCTAGACATTTCTGGCAATGCTGCTCTTGGCCAGGAGTCTGAACTGTTCGAAAGCCATTGAGGACCCGAGAACCATTCACTTTCCAGCAGATCTACTACCTTGACACCGGGACGCGTTAAAACGTCGCTGATGTTGTGTTGAGTACGCAGGAAATTGAACTGGGTATTAACACATTTTTGGATCTCTCGGATCCTGTTAGCGACAAACACGCCCAAATTTTTGGTCGAAGACAACCAGTGTAGGACGCATGTGTTGTCGGTCCAAGAATACGCTGGAGAGTCTTCCAGCTTCAAGGCCTGACGCACGTAAGCAATGAGTCTAGTTGCAATTAAAAGAGCTAGAAGTTCCATGCGCACTATAGACAGAGGGGAACGTGGGTTGGGGTTGAGTCTTGATTTCGCCATGACCAAACGAGTCACCACTGTTCCTGTCTGTCGATTTTGTAATCGCAAATATATAGCAGCAGCGTAACAGTGTACGCTTGCATCAGCAAAAGCATGAATTTGTGCGTCGCAGTCATTTAATGGCTCGCCGTAAAAGCGAGGCAACTGAATTTTCGCGAATTTCTTTTAAGTCCGGGATAAGCTCTTCCCACTTTTGGTTGATAGATTCCGGGATTGGCGTGTCCCACTCCAGTTCTTCAAGAACCAATGATTGTAACAAAAGCTTAGCAGGCAAAACTACCGGTGCAGCAAATCCGAGTGGATCAAAACACGAGTTTACTGCACTAAGGACTTGGCGCTTTGTCCAAACACCATTATTCTCTGGAATGGACATCGGAGATAGTCCGAGAATGTCAGACGTAGCTGTCCATTTCAAGCCTAATATGCGAGTGTCTGTGCTCTTCATGCGAAGTTCTGAAGGTACATATTACAAAAACTCGGACACATTACTCTGCCATTCACGCAATATAAATGAGGCTCCATCACGAAAAACCGCAGTAATTTACATCAAATAACGCACGTGCATCATTTAACGAAGAAACACCCGTGATCAAATTATCCACGTAGAAATGCATGCGACAATAATGAGTCCATTTTTGACCATTGTGGTCAATCAAGAAC